>PVHX01018550.1:0-36468 GCA_004024805.1 Geosciurus inauris | reverse complement strand
TCCCAGCACTCAGGGAGGCTGAGACAGGAGAATCGCGAGTTCAAAGCCAGCCTCAGCAATGGCGAGGCACTAAGCAACTCAGTGAGACCCTGTCTCTACATAAAACACAAAATAGGGCTGGGGATGTGGCTCAGTGGTCGAGTGCCCCTGAGTTCAATCCCCGGTACCAAAAAAACAGAACAAAAAAAAAAAAAAAAAACAATGGACTCCCTGCTGGGGGAGTTAGCCCATGCCTAGTACAGACCTGGCACTTCCAGCCTCACATCAGCAAACTGTATTATAAGGCCAGCTGAACCACAGGGTCTCAGAGAGTGACGAATGCCTGGTAGTGCTCAGAGTCTTAGTACTTAGTAGCATCAGCAGTTTTGATTGATTGATTTGCCATGCTGGGGATGGAACCCAGGGCCTTGCACACACTAGGCGAGTGCTATGCCACTGAGTGACGCCCCAGCCCTGCATTAGTTTTACACTGTGTATTGGATGCTTAGGTGCCAGGCACTGGACTGTTTTAGAGGCATGACTTCACCAGTTCCCCCAGAATAGCCTTATGAATGTGGGCTGCAGCTTCTCGTCTCACCACTGGGCCCAAGGTCAAGGAGATTTGCATCTTATGCCACCTAACTCAGGTCCTCATGCCTCCCTCCAGTGAGGCCGTGCTGTGGCTGTGCACAGGAAGGCAGCAGGTGCTCTCTGGATCTCTGGAGAGGCCCACGACAGCAGGCAGGAGATGCGTCCTCACCTGGTCTTCCCCAGGGCAAGGCCTCAGCCCTGCCTCGGCGTGTCTCCATCCACAGGCCAGCCTGTCCCTGTGGATCTTATCCAGCTGGGTCTTGGGGCCTCTCCCACAACCAGAACAGGCTATGCTTCTCCCCACAGAGCCCCAAAGGCTTCCTGGAGAGCTATGAGGAAATGCTGAGCTACGCCCTGCGGCCTGAGACCTGGGCCACCACTCGGCTGGAGCTGGAGGGCCGCGGGGTGAGTTGGTCTGTGCTCCACTTCCTGGGGCCCCGTACCTGAGGTCTTTGGGGATGGGGGAAGGGTCTGCCAACCTCTGCCTCTGTTCCAGGCAGCTGAGATGACTCCATCACTGCTCAGAGCCCTGGTTCCTGCTGTGCCCCAGACATGGGCCATGAGGGAGGTGGCCCCAGCTGCACCCTGCTGCAGAGCAGAGGGAGAGACATACACCCCTAGTGCAGTGTGCCCAGGCCCCGGGCCTCGGCCTGCGTGCGCCGTGGCTCTGAGCATGGCCTGTGCTGCCCGCAGGTGGTGTGCCTGAGCTTCTTTGACATCGTGCTTGACTTCATCCTCATGGATGCCTTCGAAGACCTGGAGAACCCCCCCTCCTCAGTGCTTGCCGTCTTGCGGAACCGCTGGCTGTCAGACAGCTTCAAGGAGACGGTGGGCCACTGCCCCACCCCCAGACCCTCACATCACAAGATCCCGGAACTCACCTGGCTTCCTTCTCATGCCATCCCTGTTTGGGGCACCAGGGCTGGGCACCCACCCACCAGCTGCTGGGTCTGGGATTTATTCCCGGGCATCCCAGGACTTCCCTCCGCTGGGTCCAGCACCAAGGGTGCGCATGTCCTTCCCGCAGTGTGGGTCCCCCAGTTCAGCCTGCAGCGTGGGTCCCCCAGTTCAGCCTGCAGCGTGGGTCCCCCAGTTCAGCCCACTCTGTGCCAGCATTACTTCCATCCAGCAGGAATACCTCCTATTAAATTGAAATAGAGGGAAACAACCAAAAGAAGAGGAAATGAGGCACCAAGGGGAGGGAGTCTGCAGAGCCGGCAGGGACCTCCAGCAGCCGGGGTAGTCTCAGCAGTCACCGTGGCTCCCCGACCACCAGATGGGCTGGGGCTGCATCCTGGCCACTATACAGCAGGAAAGCCAGGCTCAGGGAGGGCAGCACCTAGTTCAGGGGCCCCAGCAGGAAAGGTTAAATTCCTGAGTTAGGGGAGAGAAAGTAGAGCTCAGCACTGAGCCGCGAGCCATCTTCCTCCTCTGGGTGGGGTGGGCTAGAGGTAAGGGTTAGACCAGGCAGGGGGCAGGGGCTCTGGGTCGGCCTTTTTCTGACACGGGGTGCATCATGTCTCTGCCTTAGGCCCTGGCCACGGCTTGCTGGTCAGTCTTGAAAGCCAAGAGGAGGCTCCTGATGGTGAGTGGCCATACAGTCCCCAGGGAGCCTGGAACTGGGGCCCTGGACTCCCCTGGCCTGGACCCTGGTTCTCGGGCGAGATAGGCAGGGAGGCCTCCCGGAGCCCCGACTCCGCTGCGCCATGGCCTTCTCACTCCCTGCACTGCCCACCAGTTCCGCCCTCACCCTTCCCTTGGCCTCGAGCTCCCCATGGGTCAGTTTGGTCCTTTTTGTCTCCTCCCCCAGGGCCCAGCACAGAGGAGGCCATCAGGAAGTGTTCAGGGACTCAGCAGAGGGGAAGGGACATCCTGGGTGGGCTGGCTGGGTCGAGGTGGCCTGGCGGGGACAGAATGTCCAGGGAGCAGGCAGAGCCCCTCCCATGCAGCAGGTGCTGTTAGTTGTGCTCTCTGGTGACAACTCAGCTGCCATCCACGCTGTCTTCTGCCCACTGGGCTCTGCTGCCCAGCTGGTACCAGCTGCCACTGCTCTGGGTACTTCCTTGCTGAGGCCACCAGAGCCCCGCCTCACAGTTCCAACAGCAGCCTCCTGCTCCAGTGAGAAACGGTCTTGAAGCGCATGCTGCTTGCCCGGGGTCATCTAGCCATGACGTCACCAGCCCTTAGATGCCCCCAGGACCTAGTGGTGCTCATCCTCCCTGACCCCAGTGTGCTTCCTTAACCCTGGGGCCCCCACAGGTGCCTGATGGCTTCATCTCCCATTTCTACTCCGTATCGGAGCACGTCAGCCCTGTCCTGGCCTTTGGCTTCCTTGGACCCGAGCCCCAGCTTGCTGAAGCCTGCGCTTTCTTCAAGGTACACAGAGAGCACCCCTTCCCTGCCCCGTCACAGGAGCCCTGGAGGGGCCAGTAGTGCAGTGAGGTCCTAGCCCACTCCCAGAGGCAGGGCCAGCGGGAGCAGCAGGTGGGAGAGGGTGGGTTGGACCCCTGGTGGTCGAGGAGGGGACCTGGCAGGTGTGGAGGACATAGTTGAGGGACCCAGGGCCAACACCAGCCCTGTGTCCCCAGCACCAGATTGTGCAGTACCTGAGGGACATGTTCAACCTGGACAATGTGCGCTACACGTCGGTGCCAGCGCTGGCGGATGACATCCTGCAGCTGTCCCGGCGTCGCAGCGAGATCCTGCTGGGTTACCTGGGGACACCAGTGACCGGCAGCATTGGCCTGAATGGAGCACTGCCCCGAGAGAACGGGCCCCTGGCAGAGCTGCAGTAGTGGCAGCACAGGCAGGAGGGGAGGTGGCTGCCTGAACCTCGCTCACACAGATGACGAGAGAGAAGGTGCCCCTTCCTCCCTTTGGGTTGGCATTCAAGGGCTATAGTGGCCCTGGGCAGTTGCCCCTGAGTTTGCCCCTACCCCTTTCATCTGGGAATCCCCAAAGCCCAGAGGGCAGTGTCCCTGGACAGGGTTGGAGCCCGGAGAGACCCACCTGACTGCCCTCAGCTGTCCCTGGGGAAGTAGCGCCCAGGACCACGGGCCAGTGGGAGAGGTGGCATCGGGGAGACTTGGGACAGGAAAATCCAAGGCACTGTGGGTTTGGGACCCCAGAAGCTCTGACTACCCCAGGGCTGTCTGCAGGTGGGCTGGGACAGTGGAGGTAAGGGACAGGAATGGCACAGCTCCGTGTGAGTGTCACAGTGTCTTGCACTAGAAGCTCCCTGCGACTGCGCAGTCAGTCCTAGAATCCAGGCCTCCCCTGGTCAGTCCAGAAGCCCCCCCCCGCCCCGCTGCCTCCCCTGAGAGTTTGCAAGTGCACGGGTGGGGGACAGCACCTAGCGGCAACAGGTCTGGGCATCCAGAGGTGGACAGAGGGCTGGGTGTAGCTCAGTGGCTCGGGGCTTGCCTGGAGTGTGCAAGTCCCTGGGTTCCGTCCCCAGCACTGCGGGGGGTGGGGGGGGAGAAACAAGTTTTTTTCAAGACAGAGGTGGGCTTGCACCCTGTGCGCACTCCGTGCAGGGACTGGCCTGATAAACCCAAGCACCTACCTACGATGCTGTTCTCCCATGTGCCCGAACCTGCCAAAGATGGTCATTTCTCCTTCCACCCCTGCCACTGCCCGGGATGCAGGAGGCGGTGCTGGGCGCCCCGGGCCCCTCCTACTTCCCCCGGGAAGCCAGGAATCCCCTGGGTGGTGCTAGGCTTGGAGCTGGGGTCCTGAGCACGGGTCACTCAGGCCCGTCACCTGTGCTGCTGTCAGTAGCCCCAGGAGTGAGGGGCCGGGGACCATGGTGGAGGATGTCAGAAGATGTACACGGCTGGACCAGATCCCCCAACCTCATTAGGACAAGAAACTGCCTGGCGTTTACCTTCAACGTGACGCACAAATGCCCTGGGAGTCCATTGGGGGTGCAGAGCCAGCCTCGGGGCTGGTGCCACCGTGCTGCTCCTGTAGGAGAATCCTGCTAGCATCTGTCCCGCAGCTGCAGGTCCCCGCCGGCCCTGCAGACTCGCGGCTCTGCCTGTGTTTTGCCTGAGCTGGAAAGTTTTATTTTATTGCCTTAAACTTTATTTGGAGTTTCTGCCCCTTCCAGTTCTGAGACCTGCAGGAGAGGGAGACTCCTGGCTTCCCAGCCTGGAGCTAGAGCACTGCCCGGGCACCAGATCCCTATCCCTGGGATGGGAAAGGGCTCTCGGGTCGGGAGGGCACACCCAGGAGGGGGGACTGGTGAAGGGTGATGCTGGGCATGCCTGTCACCTCTGACCCTGGTCCCCAGATCGCAGAGCCCACGGGCACTAGTGTGGCTCTGGCCCCAGACCTGCCTCCCAGCCTCCCACACTCACATTCCGTTCTTTTGCACTTACCCTGCGCTGTGAATGTAAGCCCCAGGCCGGGGCCCGCCCTGATCTGCCCGAGTCCCAGGAAGTGGGTTCCCATCTGGCCTTGGTTTACGTGCGCACTGCCTCCAGCACCGACCTGCTTCCAGCTTCTGTGTGGTGGAGCGTGTGCATCGACCGCGAGTCCAATAAACGACTGACATCGTCTCCTCCTGCACTGACATGGGGACTGGGTGGCTGTTGGCTTCTTGGCCAGAGCAGGGGACAAAAGGGGAAACAAATCTGGGGAGGGCTGTAATTCCTCGCCTGACAGGCCTGCGGGTCCGGGGTAGTGTGCGATGCTCGCCAGCAGGTGGGCGCTTGCACATGCACTCACCTTAGCGCCACGGCCGGAAGGCCGCCTCTCTCTGGGCCTTAGTTTCCAGGTCTGCAAGCTGTAGGCGCTGGGCTGGGCAGGCTAAGGCTCACAGGCTTCCAGGCTCAGTTTCTCTAACTGCCTGTGCTGAGAGAGCCCGGAAGGGACAGGGGCGGGGTGGGGAGCAGATCCAGCCCGGCAGGTCTTCGGGTACTCAACGTAGGCATCTGAAAATCACAAATTGTATTTGAAAATTCCTTTTAAAAGACTAAGTCCCAGTGATGTGGGAGACCAAGGTAGGAGGAACAAAAGTTCAAGACCAGCTTGAGCAATTTAGCGAGATCCTATCTCAAAATTAAAGAAAAGGGGCTGGGGCTGTAGCTCAGCGGCAAAGTGCTTGCCTCGCGTGCGTGAGGCCCTGGGTTCGATTCTCAGCACTGCATACAAAGCAATAAAATAAAGACATTGTGTCCATCTACAACTAAAAAAAAATATTAAAAAAAATTTTAAAAGGGGGCTGGGAACCCACTGTGGTAGCACATGCCTGTAATCCCAGCAACTCAGGAGACTGAGGCAGGAGGATGGCAAATTTGAGGCCAGCCTCAACAATTTAGTGAAGCCCTAAGCAACTACCAGAATTAAAAAGTGGGGGTGTGGTGATGCTGGGAATGTAGCTGTGTGGTAGAGTGCTTGCCTAGCATGCAAGAAGCCCTGGATTTGATCTCAAGTATTTTTTTTAAAAAAAGTTACAGAAAAGTTTTGGGGAAAACAAAACCTATGAGAGTCTGGGGTTGTAGCGTAGCTCAGGAGAACACCTGCCGAGAATGCACAGAGCCCTGGGTTCAATGCTTGGCCCTGCAAAACAAAACCTACAAAGAACATCAATAAAACTAGTATCTCTAGTCAGTAATATTTGTCATATTATTTTGTGTATTTTTTTTCCTACTCCTTGTTTGTGGTTGTGGTACTAGGGATTGAACCCAGAGCCTCACACGTGCTAGGCAAGCACAGTATCCCTGAGCTTCCTATTTTATTTTGAGACACTCAGTTGCCTAGGTTGGCCTTGAACTTGAGGTCCTCCTGCCTTAGCCTCCTAAGTAGGAGGGCCTACAGGTGTGTGCCACCACAGTTGGCTTCTTTTCCAAAATATTTTTAGTTTTCAGATATGGACTTGACCCATGAATACTTGAAGCAGATCATAAGGTAGTTCAACATGGTTCTCTCATCTAAGTTAGACCTAAAATATTAGTGACTCTCTAGTATCTTTGTTGGGACTCTGAAAAGAAGAGCTTTTCTTTCTTTCTTTCTTTTTTTTTTTTTTTGGTGCTGGGGATTAAACTCAGGGGCACTCGACCACTGAGCCACATCCCCAGCCCTATTTTGTGTTTTATGTAGAGACAGGGTCTCACTGAGTTGTTTAGCACCTCGCCATTGCTGAGGCTGGCTTTGAACTCACGATTCTCCTGTCTCAGCCTCCCTAAGTGCTGGGATTACAGGCTTGAGCCACCGAGCCCAGCTAAAAAAGACTTCTTGTGCTCATTTGCAGTATGTCCCCCAGGCCACCACCAATCTATGTCCTAGGCTTGCCTTTTCTGGACCTTTCCTATGAATGGAATCATACAATACGTGATCTTTGGTTTCTACATTTTTCAGATAGAATGCTTTTTTTGAGGGGCTGGGATTATGGCTCAGTGGTAGAGAGCTTGCCTCGCAAGCGTGAGGAACTGGGTTCAATCCTCAGCACCACGTGAAAACATAAAATAAAGATACTATGTTCATCTACAACTAAAAAAAAGTAAGAAAAAAATGCTTTTTTTGAGCTCCACTCATTTAAAGGCATGGATCAGTATTTTACTTTTTGGTACTGGGGATTGAACCCAGGGATGCTTAACCACTGAGCCACATCCCCAGCTCTTTTTCATATTTTATTTTGAGACAGGGTCTCACTTATAGGGCCTCACTAAGTTGCTGAGACTGGCATTAAACTCACAATCCTTCTGCCTCAGCCTCCTGAGATGCTAGGATTACAAGCATGCTCCACCACACCCAGCCAGTGTTTTCTTTGTTGCTGCGCAGCATTCTGGAAATGATTTGCTCCCTGCTCGTTCAATACCTTCATGAATTCATTGGCTTTGTTGTTTTTTGGTACTAGGGATTGAACTCAGGGGCACTTGACCACTGAGCCACACCCCCAGCCCTATTTTGTGTTTTATGTAGAGACAGGGTCTCACTGAGTTGCTTAGCGCCTCGCCGTTGCTGAGGCTGGCTTTGAACTCGCCATTCTCCTGTCTCAGCCTCCGTAAGTGCTGGGGTTACAGGCTTGCACCACCGCGCCTGGCCTATTTTGTGTTTTATGTAGAGCTTCACTATTGCTGAGGCTGACTTTGAACTCGTGATCCTCCTGTCACAGCTTCCCAAAGTGCTGGGATTACAGGCATGTGCCACCACACCCGGCTTCTGCTCTGGCTTTTGAGACAACTTTGAGCATCTCTCCCCATCTCTCCACTGAGTAATGTCACAGTGGCGGCTAAAAAGTGACCCCAGGAAAGTACTTATACCATGGAAATCAGCAAATGCCCCAAACCAAGGGAGGTTGCAGCCTGGGGATGAGCCTGACCATTTCTGTCTCAAGGACTTGGCCCGAAACAGACAACCCCAGCCCTTGCTTTCCAGAAGCTTTTTTTCTTGTGTGTGTGGGGCAGGTACTGGGGATTGAACCCAAGGGTGCTTTACCACTATAAAAAGCCAGCCCTTTTTATATTTTTGATACTAGGAATTGAACTCAGGGACACTCAACCACTGAGCCACATCCCCAGCCCTATTTTGTGTTTGATTTAGAGCCAGGGTCTTGCTGAGTTGCTTAGTGCTTCACTGGGGCTGGGGCTGGGTTTGAACCCATGATCCTCCTGTCTCAGCCTGTGGAGCTGCTGGGATAGCAGCCATGCACCACTGTACCTTTTTATTTTTTGAGACAGGGTCTTGCCATGTTTCCCAGGCTGACCTCAGCCTTGTGGTCCTCCTGCCTCAGCCTCCTGATTAGCTAGGATTGTTGGTGAGTGACATCGTGCCCAGCTTCCCAGAAGCTATTCTAAGAGACAGGCCATGGATGCCTCTTCTGGGAGTGTCTTGATAGTCGACACAGCACAGTCACTCCTAGTTTGAGACTCCTAGTCTAACTGCATCTTCAGGACCCAGGAGTTCTGCAACCTCCCCAGAATGGAAGTTTCATGAGGGCAGGCATCCTTGACACTCACTCATGGCACTGATGAAGAGCTCAAATACTCCTGAAACAGCAAGTGAACCTCTGCTGGGTGGTGCACACCTGAAAATTCAGCAACTCAGAAGGCTGAGGCTGGAGGACGGGAAGTTCCAGGCCAACCTCAGCAACTTACTGAGACCCTACTCAAAATAAAAAGGGCTGGGGGTGTGGCTCAGTGGTATGCCCCGGATCCAATCCCCAGTTGGGATGGGAAGGAGGAGGAAGTGCAAAAGCCAGACATACCATGTACAGTGTTAGAGGTTAGAAGTCCCTCTGTCCTCAGCACCAGCAGTGCCTGCAGAGCGTGGGTGGCCAGACCCCTGCTGACCTCTTCCCTGTGGAGCCTTCCTGTCCCTCTTGCTCTCACCCACCACTGCAGACTCAGGACACCTGCTGTGGTGTTCCCTCTGCCAGGAAAGCCACTGTACATGACTCCCACTCCCTTTTGAGTCCCTCATCCTTGTAACCTCCTCAGGAACACGCCCTGGTGGGCTCTGAGAAGCCTGTTTCGGGGACTTGCTTCTCTGGGCCTACTTGGGAAGGGTGCTGCAGCCCAGGCTCACGATAGCTGCCACGTCCCAGGGAACTATTCCTGGAAGCTCGGGGCCACTCCTCACACCTGCTTCTCAGAATCTAACAATGACAGTGCCTGAGGCAGCTGAGGGACCAGGTGAGGGCAAGAGCAGCCAACCCAGAAATGCCTGCTGGGCAGGGGAGGGAGGGAAGCCAGCACAACTGAGCTGGGGACAGGGGCCTACCTGGCCCCCTGGTGGGTTCTGAGTTGCCTTCTACTCAGGCGAGCCCATGGTTCTGGCGTCAGCTGGGAGGCAGGCAGGCTGGCAGTCAGCCATTCTGATCAGTGTAATTCCTGTGGATTCCCGCTCCACCTCACGGGCGCTCGTGTCATTTATCAGGCACTTGTTCTGGGTCTGGCCTGAGACAGGTTCAGGGATGTACTGGGCTCTCTCCACATGTTGCCCAGGGCTTTTCTGATGTGCTTGTCACCACCTGTCATCACAGTTACTCAGGAAGCTGAGGCAGGAGGATTGCAAGCTAGAAACCAGCCTGGGAAGTTTATTGAGATGCTGTCTCAAAATAAAAAGGGCTGAAGATGTAGCTCAGTGGCAGAGTGCTCCCGAGTTAATCCTCAGTATCCCCCTCCACACACACACTCTCACACGTAAAAAGAATACAGAGGCTAAGGCTCCAACCCGGACCTTCTGGGTCAACCCAGGAGGTCTTAGTGAGACCTAAGAATTTGTGTTTTCTTTCTTTCTTTTTTTTTGGTACTGGAGATTGAACTCAGGGGCACTCGACCACTGAGCCACATCCCCAGCCCTATTTTGTGTTTTATGTAGAGACAGGGTCTCACTGAGTTGCTTAGCGCCTCGCCGTTGCTGAGGCTGGCTTTGAACTTGCGATTCTCCTGCCTCAGCCTCCCTAAGTGCTGGGATTACAGGCTTGCGCCACCACGCCCGGCTAGAATCCATGTTTTCTACACGCTGAGGTTGGAGTGGCCCAGGTTTTCAGAGAACAACTGCTCACTTGCAGAAACAGAAAAGGAAGCAATTAACAATCCCGTGAGGTGAGGGCTGAGGTAGAAAAGGGGAAGCAACCATGGGAGTCCAGTGGAGGCCCTTCACTTGGCCATGGAAACCTTTAAGAGTGAACAGAGCCGGGCATGGTGACTCACGCTTGTAATCCCAGCACTTTGGGATGCTGAGAGGAGAATCGCGAGTTCAAAGCCAGCCTCAGCAACGGCGAGGCGCTAAGCAACTCAGTGAGCCCCTGTCTCTACATAAAACACAAAATAGGGCTGGGGATGTGGCTCAGTGGTCGAGTGCCCCTGAGTTCAATCCCTGGTACCAAAAAAAAAAAAAAAAAAAAAAAGAGTGAACAGACACTTAAGCCACACTTGGCCAGGCAAAGTGGGGCATGAGGTGTGCATTCCAGGCAGCAAACTGCATTCGCCCAGGTAAGGAAACAAGAGCACCTTACCTGATCTGTAATTCAGTCTAGCTGGAGAGAGGGTAAGAGAGAGGTGGGTGTCTACATATGCAGGTTTACTCAAGAATGCTTTGGAGCAGGGTGGCGCAAGCCTGTAATTCCAGTACTTAGGGAGGCTGAGAAAGGAGAATCCCGAGTTCAAAGCCAGCCTCCGCAAGGCCGAAGCGCTAAGCAACTCAGTGAGACCGTCTCTACATAAACCACAAAATTGGGCTGGGGATGTGGCTCAGTGATCGAGTGCCCCTGAGTTCAATCAGGGTACCAAAAAAAAAAGTGGTTCGGACCCAGTGGTGCCGAGGTTTTCTTTCTGTTTCAAGCACGCGCTCTTAGCGGTGAGCAGGTCCTGGCAGACCGCAAACGCGCTCGGGTACCGGGAAACCTTCAGAGCAAATCCCAGCCGAACCAAAGCTCCCACCAAAGTTCAACACGCCCCCCAAGCTAGCGCCTGATTGGTCCGTCCTGCCCACACTGTGAGCCATGCTCACCTTCTGATTGGTTGTCCTGCTCTCTGTTCTGTGTTGGAACCTTCCCTCTTCCTAATTGGTCAGACAACTACCTCCACTGGTCCCGGATTGGGTGCCGGCTGGGACGGCTCGCAGGCTCCTAGTAGCCCCGCTCTCTGATTCGCCCCTCGGATCAGCCACACGGCCTGCACGCTGAATGGCTGCGCCAATACCTGTATCGGTCTCTGATTGGGTGCGTGGCGCCTTCCCGGCGTGATAGGTCAGGACCACCGCCCCCCTGGCTCCCCATTGGCTGCTTGGAGAAACCCGGTCTCCGGGTAAGATGGCAGCGGACGGACAGTGCTCGCTCCCCGCTTCATGGCGGCCGGTGACTCTCACCCACGTCGAATATCCTGCAGGTAAAAGGCGGCCCCGGCCCCAAAGACGCCCTCTCGGGGCCGGACCCTCAGCCCTGGGCGCTCCGGCCTGCGCGGGCCCGCGGAGGGGGCGCGGAGGCACCGGGGTGGGAACTGTCAAATAGTGAGCCATGGAGGGGCTCGGCCGGCGCGCGCGCCGCGCAGGCGCAGTGGGGCGGCGATGAGCTGGGCGAAATTGTGAGCCTCTTGCTCGCGCACTCTGCGGCTGCGCGCCCGGGGCGATTCCCCGGGGTCCCGCGGCTCCGGTGGGCTGTAATGGGGCTGGGGTCTGTGTGAGGCGGGGAAGGATCACCGGCCTGGACCTTGGCCTTTCCTCCCCACCTTTCCCGAAGACAGGCCGTACTGCCTCCCCGGCGTGCAGGGAGTGCCTGTTTCCTTGGGATAGCGCTTTGGACTGGCTGTAAGAGAAAGAGCTCCCTGTTGCGGGGAGTGTGCAAGCCGAGGCCAGGCTTGTGAGTTCTCGTGGTGCCGCGCCCTGAGCAGTGCACACCGAGGGCACCGGGCGAGGAGGCAGCCAGCCAGCCCCTGGGATCCTGACTTAGGCAGCTTCGCAGTCCACACGCTTCTAGGAGGACAGGGCTTTGCAGTGGGGAGGTCCATTAGCGACGGTTCGGGAGGCAGTCTAGTAGATGGGCTGCAGAGCTTGGGTTTTGGGGTCACACGTAATCCGGGCTCCAATTCAGGCTGAGGCCTTGAGCAAGTGCCCCCCCATCCCGCTTTGGCCACTTCATCCCTAAAGTGGCACTAAGCACCGTGCCTCCCTTCTGTGATGATGTGTGAATCAACCGAAGGCAGGAATCAGAAGTGCAGGCACTGTGCCTAGCACAGGGTAAACATCCCCAGAGTACCTGATGTCACCTGCTTTCGCAGGACCTTCTTTGGGTAGGATGTTTGTGTGCTGAGTGAGGCTGGGGACCCCTCACTGAGCCCTGGTTGCTCAAGAAAGGCCTGCTATTTCTGCTTTCTTGGGCAGGGGCATGAGAACCTGGCTCTGCTGAGGGCCGCAGGGCTGGATGCCAGAGAACTTTGACTTGTGTTCTGGGCTGTACTGGGGTGGGGCAGCCCTGCCAGGTGCTTCGCCTTACCTGCCTGCCCACCATTCGATCACTGATTGAGCCAGTATCCACTGAGCACTCCCAAGTGATAACCCCTGGACATTCTGGTTTAGAATGACGAACAGGACTGGTTGATAGATCTCTACATTCCTGTTCTGTGGAAGGAGATCTCTGCCTTATAGGAGGGAAACCAGAGTGGGGAAGGGACTTGACCAAGGCACCTTCCTGATATTCCCTCCCTGGCCTCAGAGTAGCTTTTCAGAGAGCTTCAGTCTCATGAGGGAGAAGGAACTTGGCGGTGTACACACTGGCTGTGATGAGGGACCTGGCTGTGCCTGCAAGGTCTAGTCCCCTATAGATGCTTCCGGAATCCTCTGCACTCCAGTGCCACTGCCTACCCTGAACTTGCTTCCTTCTTCTGTCATCTGACAGTTTTTAGGCATGGTGAAGTGATGGGCCTGTGCTGGGCTCAGGGAGCAGTGGCATATAGAAAGACTGTCCATCCTCTCGTAGGCCCTGAAGTGTAGGGGGAGACACACACCAGGCCAGCAGCTACATTAACTAGCAGATCATAAGATGTGTCCCAATTACAGATTCCCTGTCCAGACTGAGAGCTATGCAAGGCAGGGTCTTGTCTTTTTTTGCCACTGTGGTGGGTATGCATTTATGTTTGTTGAGTTCACCTGGCAGCATCCCAGATGGGGACCACAGTGTGTACAAAGGCCAGAAGTAGGACAGAGAACAGTGCATTCTGGGGACTAGAGTGCGGTCCCCAGAACTGGAGCAGAGGGTGGAAGGGAAGCAGGCCAGGATTGCCTGGGGGAACGTCTCCCAAGGGCAGTGGGAGCCATGGAACTTAGATCCGAGAGTGCCTGGCAGCATGTACAAGAAGGTCCCAGGGTTGTTCTGGCTCTAGGACAAGCTGAGGAGGTAGCTGAAGGTTTGGGGCACCAACCTCCCTGCTCTGTCCTCACAGCTCAGTACTGGGCCTATCGGCCAGGTAGCAGAGGGACCCAGAATCTCAGAGCTGGGAAGGGATAGATGGGGAAGTAGAGGCCCAGAAGAGAGAAGAGACTCAGACAACACCAGCACCTGTACCTGGGCTGCCTCTCTGTTCTCTCAGGCCAACTCTAAGCCAGATCCCTGGGTATGCAAGTAAGGCCAGGTGAGTGCACCCACCTTTCCAGGTTTGGAACCCGCTCTCAGCCCTCTGTGGGCACCTTGCCTGCTGTTTGAGGCCGGGCCAGTGGTGTGGGCCACTTCCCACACTGAGTTCTCCCAGCCTCTGTGTGACCCCTAGTGTGGAAGTATCCTGGGGGCCACGGACCAAGTTGCTGTCTCTCAGGCCCCATCACATCATGTCTACACAGTCAGGGATAGGTACGAACACCTGCACGCCGTAGCTCAAGCGAGGTAGTCCTTGCCTGAGTTCTGTGGATGGCATGTCCTGGCACAGGGACTGAGCCATCCCTCTGACCCCAGATAGCCATGGCCACGTCGTCTCAAACAGCAAAAGTAGCTTTGGAGTTCATCCTTGCCTTTGGAGGAAGGGGAAGGTGACTCTTACTATCTCTTGGCTTCAGAATCTCAAGGGGCCAGCGGTTCTCATACCACCTCCATCCAGGCTTGTCGGGCCTGTGAAAACCAGGTAGTCGATGGGTCACAATTTCTTATAGGCAGCCACTGTCTGGGCTTGGCTCTGTCGGAGCTTTAGTGTGGACTCAAGTCTATGTGAGTACAGAGAGCCTCAGCCTTCCCTGGAGGCCCAGGGCTTGGCTAGGGCAGCAGTGGCATGGTGCTGTGCCATTTGGGCCACCCTCTGTGCAGGGACCTGCCTCTGTGTCAGACCAAGCAGGTTTCACATTGCTGCTTTGGCAGGGTGATGGGTATGGTATTTGGACCAGGCCAGATCTTTGGATTTGTAAGTCCCCCTCTTTCTGTGTGTGTGTGTGTGTGTGTGTGTGTGTGAGAGAGAGAGAGAGAGAGAGAGAGAGAGAGAGTGAGTGTGTGTGACTTTGGGCAAGTCACATAACTCCTTCTGGGACTCAGTTCCTTCATCTACAGCATGGGGACAGTCATACACCATAAGCTCATGGTGTGTGACTTTTAGTGGTCAGGACCAGACACTTGTTGTCATACCTGTTTTACTAGGTTGGCATGGGTGATGGGTCTACTGGGTATCTGCACTGCCTCGCCCTGGGCTCCAGGTCCTGTTGGGACCTCCTTTCTGGTTCCGGCCCTACTTGACTTGTAGGGCTGGCTCCTGTTCCCATGCCTGCTTCTCTGTCTCCCACAGGTGATCTCTCTGGCCACCTCCTTGCCTACCTGAGCCTCAGCCCAGTTTTTGTCATTGTTGGCTTCGTGACCCTCATCATATTCAAGCGGGAGCTGCACACAGTGAGTCTGTCCCCAGCTCCATGCGCTGCGCTGCACTGCCCCGCCCTGCTCTGCCTCCCCTCCACGCCACTTCCGGTCTTGAGGCGTGGTGCTCCTGGCTGGTCTAGATTGTTCAGTTGTTGGCCTGGGAGGTCCAGTCAGAAGCCACAGTCATTGTGGCTGGGCAGTGGCCAGCAGGTACACAGGCTCAGCTGACTGACATCTTCCCCTGACAGATCTCATTCCTCGGGGGCCTGGCGCTGAACGAAGGGGTCAACTGGCTGATCAAACACGTCATCCAGGAACCACGGCCCTGTGGAGGTAGGGCCTGGGCTACGAGGGCCTGGGGTTCCCAGGTTGGGGCGTTGCCGGGAGGCCTGCGTCCTCCTGTGGTGCCCTGGTCTCCTTTCTCCCCCAGGCCCCCACACAGCTGTGGGCACCAAGTACGGGATGCCCTCCAGCCATTCCCAGTTTATGTGGTTCTTCTCCGTCTACTCCTTCCTTTTCCTGTATTTAAGGTGAGCTTCTATCCCAGTGGGTGTGACCCTGAAAAGGCCCAGGACGGGCTGTGCCCTTTAGACAACCTAGGGGTGGAAAGAGCTGCAGCTGAGGCAGAAGGTTCCAGGAGCATTTGGATGGGGCTAGGGGCTACTTGGGAGGCCTGGACCACAGACTGTGGGCTGAGGCTGGCTGATGGCCTGTTTTCCCAGAATGCACCAAACGAACAATGCCAGGTTCCTGGACTTGCTGTGGAGGCATGTGCTCTCCCTGGGGCTCCTCACTGCTGCCTTCCTGGTCTCCTATAGCAGGTACGAGGGAAGAGGAGCCCTTGCCCTCCACACTGCCCGCTACGGATCCTGCTGGACTCATTGTGGGTCCCCTCCCAGGTCCTGTAGGGAGGGTCTGGGAAAGGGCCCCCATTCCCCTTCTGGCCTAAGATTCTGGGGATACCCCTGTGTGTCAGTCATTTGTTCCCAGCTTCCTGGGGGAGCTCCTTACAGACAGACTGTTAAAGGGCTGGATGGGAGGGAGGCAGATCCCAGCTGAGTGGCCTGGTCATTTCCAGAGATGGGGAGCAGCCACTGGGCTCCAGTGCCCTGCCTCCCTTTGGAGGTTGGGCTGAGGCATATTCCCAGGAGCCTGCCCTACCTGTGTGTGACACCACATGTGCATACAAGGTCCCTGGGAAACTGACCGTGAACACAGGAGATTATGTAAGCCTGTCCCTGTCTGGCTCTCATGAACTTCCCTTCTGGCCTTGGCCCAGGGTCTACCTGCTGTACCACACCTGGAGCCAGGTGCTCTATGGGGGCATTGCTGGAAGCCTCATGGCCATCGCCTGGTTCGTCTTCACCCAGGAGGTCCTCACCCCGCTGTTCCCCAGGATAGCAGCCTGGTAACTGCCTCCTGTCCCTCCACCTTCCTGGCCTGTGGCACCTGCCCACTCCCATAGGTGTGGCCGTCGATGGGCGGTCCCCGGCACCTGAGCCCAGCCTCAGTCTCCCTGGGAGGACCCAGTTCACAGCCACTTGCCTGGCATCCACCTCCTTTAGGATCTTGCTGCAGGATTTTATGGGGTCCCCCCATGCCCGGAAGCCAGAGTACCATCCTTTGTCCTTGGCTAGGCTCTCAGGGCTTAGAAAACAGCCAGAGTCATACACAGTGGTACACACCTCTAATACCATGACTTGGAAGGCTGAGGCAGGAGGATCAAAAACTCAAAGCCAACCTCAGCAACTTATCAAGACCCTGTCTCAAAGTAAAATCCAAAGGGCAGGGGCTAGAGCTCAGTGGTAGAGTGCCTGTGGGGGTTTAATCCTCAGTACTGCCAAAAGTAAAGGAAGGAGGGAGGGCTGGGCAGGCCGGAGTCCTGCTGGGTTGTGGGTAGTTTGGCTCTGTAGGCAGCAGGGAAGGGGGTAGCACCAGCCCCAGGAACTGGTCGGGCATCTGGCTTGGTGGCAGGCTCATGCTCTGACACAGCTGTGGCTTTCCGGGTGTCTCTCCAGGCCTGTCTCTGAGTTCTTCCTAATCCGGGACACGAGCCTCATTCCCAACGTACTCTGGTTTGAGTACACGGTAACCCGGGCGGAAGCCAGGTAAGCCAGGGAAGTCACCACCGTCCCCTAGAGCCGGAGCTGGCCTGCTTCTATTACATGGCTTTATTGAATTCTGTGGCCCTCATTTTACAGATGAGAAAACAGGCTCAGAGAGAGGGAGTCACTTGCCTGACATCTTTCAGAATGTGGGGGAGGGAGCTGGGCCATGAACCTTGCCTTTAACATCTGCAGCCCTAATCAGGAGAGCTAGTCCACTGAGATCTCAGGGGTCCTGTGCACGGCCCTCAGAGCTGTTGATGGAGATGCCTCCTGGCGGCCAGGCCAGGGGGCTCGCTGAGGTAGGGCAGCCTTCAGTCGCACAGCACGTCAGGCAGTGCTGGGCTTTGGATGCTCCTGACTCACGCTCTTCCACTCAGCTCACCCCAGATCCTGAGTGGGGTGTCTACTGGCTCCTCCCAGGGTTCAGAGGGGAGCTGAGGCAGGCCAGGCTCCAGAGGAAGCTTTCCAGAGAGGAGCAAGAGAAACCGAGGGGTGGGGCAGAGAGGGGGGTCCCAGCAGCTAGGAAATGTGTTTAGTACATCAAGGTCCAAATCACCCTAACAAGCTTAAGCGTAAAGCCTGAGCTCCGTGAGAAAAGGGGATTGAAAGGGGCCAGGGCCGGGCAATCCCATTAATAGCAGAAAGGCCCCAGCTGGCATGGGCTGTGTGCTCTACCTCGCTCCACAGTGGTCCTGCCTTGCCCCTTCCTGCCTGGCTGGCTGCCACCTGGCTTCATTTTCCTGCCCTCCACAAGGACCTGCTCTGTGCCAGGCTGTGAGGCTGGGTGGAAGCAGCCACGGTTCCACCCTCCGGGTGCTCACAGCTGCAGGGAGACTCGTGGAGGGAAGGGCCCATCAGTGTGGTCCATGCCAGGGAGCCAGGCCCAGGGGTTCGAGGGCTTGCAACAGGAACTGACCTGGGGGCAGGATAGTGCAGGACAGCATCTCCGGAGAAGGAACAGTGGGCCTGTGGGGGTAGCGGTGGGGAACAGCACATGCAGAACTTCTGAGGCAGAAAAGTTTGCTGAGCTGCTCAGCAGATAGGCAGGTGTCATAGGAGCCCAGGGAACAGGAAGGGCTGGGGCCACGTCACACAGTGCCTTGTGGGCCATGGTTAGGTTTCTAGATTTTAACCTGGATCCTAGACAAGCCCTGTTCTTCTGAGCCTCAGATAGGGGCAATTCCCTGCTCTGATGAGGGCCCTGGGCACATCGTGGATATAGGCACATACCAAACCAGGAGGTCGACAGTCCCACACTCTGCAGTCTGCTTTGCTCACACGCTCCCAGGTATAGAGCTGCTGCTTTGTAATTCCATTTTGGTGATAACTGAACCCGTTAGGCTGATCTGTAAGGGAGTGCTCCATGATTAACTGGAGTCAGCTAGGTCCCTCTTGTCCAGGTCTCTGCCTTGCTGCAGTCTCCCGGCCCTCTTCTGGGCACCAAAGCTGAGGTATCATGATGTAGTCCAGCAGAGACTGACCCTGTCCAGGTCCCAGTCCCAGGGCAGGAGCTCTGATTGGCGCAGAATGGGTCAGTCACTGCAGCTGCTGTATGGGCATTTGTCCATTTCATTGGAACTGTGAGTGGGGAGGGGACACCTCTGAACACTAGGTGTCCCCACATCTGACCCTGCCCTATTTTGCAGGAACAGACAGCGCAAGCTGGGGACGAAACTGCAGTGACTGGTGGGTAGGGCTGGGTCCAGCCTCCAGATCTGGCCTGCACGATGCCTTGCAGGATGGACAGATGACTGGCAGAGGGCTGAAGCAGAGACTTCTACGGACCTGAGTCACCAAGTGGAGCCTTTTTTTTTCTTATTTTAATTTTAATGGACAAGGTGGACCAAAGGGCCAAGCCAGCCCCTGAAGCAGGACCCTGGGAGGGCCTGCTCCCTGGGGGCCACACGGCCGGAAACCTGTACTCTGCTGCCAGCCCCCAGCAGGCAGGAGGTGCCCTTGGCATGGCACCATGGTATGGGGTAGAGGACAAGGGCTTGCACCTCTGGTTTTGGGCCAGAGATTCCAAGTGACGTGAAAAGTGCACACTATTTATTTTTTGATTTTTGTCAAAGGCAGATGGGAGTTTGGACATGGGGCCTGGAGAGTCTGCTTTGCAGTGGCTGTCCTGGATATAGAGGGGCCTGGGCCCTTTGCCCCGAGCCAGAGGCACACTGCCCCTTCCTGGACCTGAGGGGCTGTGGGCCAGGAGAAGAGAGCGTCCCGTGCCCTCCCTGCCGCCATTGCCATTCCAGAACCTGTCAGTGTTTCATTTGGGGGCAGGGCCCAGAGCAAGCGCGGCTGGCGTCGTCATGTTCTTCCTGTATCAACCTGACACCACAAGGGCTTTCTCTGGTCTCCTGCCCCCAAGATGACCAAGCAGCCTGCACGTGTGGGTGAGCACACCCAAGCTGCCACCCAGCAGCAGCCAGTCTTCATCCCCTCGAACAACATGCAGAGGAACCCAGAGCCACACAGGAGGAGTCTGGCAGCGAGGGCCTGATCCTCTGCCCTCCTGCTCTGAAGATGTCCTTGTCCTTCCCACCTCACCCCAGCAGGCGGGGAATCTGTCCAGGTGTGAGCTCACAGATCCCATAGGCCCCGCTTGGAGGAGGGCTCTTCCTAGGGAACATGCGTGGAGGAGAGGCTTCCAGACTCCCAGAAGTTCCCAGAGCTGACCCAGGCCCCTGGGGACCTGTGTTTGCCCCCCACCCTTTTCTTTGTGGAGGGTCCTAATCTGCTGCTGAAGCACAAGTTTTTGGTGCTTTCTTTTCTCATTTGTTAAAGGCAGTGTCCAAAGCCATTCCAGATGCCAGGACCAGGGCTGGTTTCTAGGGAGGTAGGTCGGTCCCCATGTTCCCCTCCCCTTCCCTTAGTATTTTTATTTTTTACTTTTTGCCTGAGATAAGTCAAGTGTAAGGTGGTTTAAGAAAAATCAACAAAATTGTTTACTATTGTTTTAAAATAAAATCTTAAACTCTGGCGGCTTGAGCACATGACTGAGCTCATGTGAGGAGGCTGGGGGCAGCTGTGGCGACGTGACCCTTAGGGCAAGGATGTGATAAGACCACAAAATCATAAGCATCCCTGAGACACCTACTGTCCCCACTAGTTCTGGAGAACGAGCCAGTGCCCTACCCGGGAGCTGCACCCCAGGCCCCAAGGCAGGGGTTTGAAGGCCTCTGCAACATTTCCCACCGGGGCCTCCCAGCCTCCGGCTCCAACCCTGGAGCAAGACCTACCTCTCTGGTCCCACATTCTGTGTAAGCTGCTGCTCTCAGCCTTGGGGACCGTTACTGTTTCTCAGTCTTATTCTCCCTCCCTGGTGCTGGCTGCCTCTGGCCCTGCTCTTGGAAAGTTGGGTTCCATATTCATGGGGCAGCTGGTAAGACTGGGGAATAGTGCCTGCCTTTCCTAAGGCAAGAGGAACATCATCTCCACTTTAATTCCGTATTCCTGGGTGTATGGATGGGTGAAGATCTAGCTTTGGCAGAAATAACTGCACATTGAGCTGGTTGGGTTTTTTTTGTTTTGTTTTGGTACCAGGGATTGAACTCAGTTGTACTCTATCACTGAGCCACATCCCCAGCCCTATTTTATATTTTATGTAGAGACAGGGTCTCACTGAGTTGCTTAGTGCCTCGCCTTTGCTGAGGCTGGCTTTGAACTCGCGGTTCTCCTGTCTCAGCCTCCCAAGTGCTGGGATTACAGGCGTGTGCCACCGCACCCGACTTTGAGCTGAGTTTTTAAAGGCCTTATAGAAGTGAGAGGAACCCAGGGTAAAATCCAGGTCTGGGCCAAGCTGGAGAGTCTGGTCCTTTATCCTTAAGCTGAGATGCCTAACAGCTACATCCTCAGGGGAGGGGGAATCAAAAGTAACCTCTAATCACATGGGTGTTAAGGCTGGTGAGGTTCCCTGGGGCCACTGAACCTTGACATTCAATTAAGCCAATTTCAGACTGGTAGTGACTCAAGAGCCTTCCTTCTAGATTTAAAATTAGTTACCAACATTTTTTTAGGCATTGGGCATTTTACCCAGAGGCACTTTACCATTGAGCTACATCCACAGCCTTTTTGTTTTTGAGACAGGGTGTCTCAGTAAGTTGCTTAGGACCTTGCTAAGTTGCTGAGGCTGGCCTCACACTTGTGATCCTCCTGTCTCATCCTCCCTGGTCAGTGGGATTACAGGCATGTGCCATTGTGCCCAGCTAATTATCAAATCATTTTTTTTAAAATATTTTTTTAGTTGTAGATGGACACAATGTCTTTATTTTATTGCTTTGTATGTGGTGCTGAGGATCGAACCCAGGGCCTCACGCATGCGAGGCAAGCGCTCTACTGCTGAGCTACAATCCCAGCCCCTTATCAAATCATTTTTAAAATCACCACGGAGCCCATGGTCGGGCCTCCACCTCTTGTTCCATGGGGCTCTGGGCAAGTGGCATCCATCCAGCCTTACTGGGAAAGGAGGAAGAGGAGGCCACTAAGTATCCACCTTCACAGGTGGAGGGAAGATCTGGTCAGGCCGTAGGGGCCCCAGGGTCCCAGGGCCGGATCAGTGCCTGGTTTGCCTGTCCCTTCCTGTGCCTCCCTCACCTGCTGAGTCCACTTCCCCCCAATGGCCGCCTTCATCTCTGTCCCCTGCCCTGGGACAGCTGGGTGTATGTGCTGTGGTACCAGGGGCTCAGCTACACAGGTTCCTCAGGCTCTGACCTAAGGGAGACAAGTGTGTCCTCTTGGAATTTGTTCTGCCATTTAGTGTCCTGGTGACCTTAACTCTGAGCCTGTTTCCTCATCTGAAAAATGGAAAACCACAGGCCATACCTTCAGGCGATGGCCATAGGTTAGTCGGGCCATGAATCACCTCACAGGCTTGCTGTCCTCCCAGCCCCAGCCCCTGGGTGCCTGCTCTTGGCCTTCATTCCATATGTGCCCACTTGACTCTGGCAGGATACTCCACCTCTACTAGGTGCGCGGGGTTGAGGGCAGGTACGTGGTTCTGGCCAGGTGGCTGCTCCCCGCGCCACTCCCAGCAGGTGTTTGCCCTGGCAGCAGCTAGGCTGGGGTGAGCTGGGGCAAGCACGCCTGCTCTGCTGCCAGTCCTGCTGGGCTCCGTGGAGGGTAGCTGGACCAGCCTGTGGGCCCTTGTGTGTTGGCCATCCCACCCCACCAACCAGCTCAGGGGACTTGGGAAGGCCCAAGCCAGGACAACGGGGTGGAAAGCTGGTGCAGAAGGTGGTCCCGGCACCACTCTTGGCCCAGCACCCTGAGGTCCCGGCGGGCCGTTAGCTCTCTGACCCCAACCTGAGGACTCCTCTGGGGGCCCTTTGGGGCCCACTGCCTGCTTGGACACCATTTTCCAGACACAGGACAGCTGGAAGAAGGCATCTTACCCCTGCTCCACCAAAGGCTTCCCCAGCTGAAACACCTCTTTGCCAGCACATCTCCCCTTTATTAGTTAATTACCTGGTGTGTTCATGTTCTACAGCTGTGAATGTGGTTCAGGGGTCATGCTGCATGGTAGCAAGAGGGCCAGGGCTCATGAATCACCTTATCCAGAAGACCACGGCAACCATGTTGGTGGTACTCAGGGGTGCCCTGACCAGGACACCTTGCTCCCGGGCTCCTCAGCTATGGGGAGTTCCAGAGCCCCTCAGCTCCAGATAATCCTTTGTCTTCAGGTCCTTGGGAGCTTGGAGAACAGGGTACAGACCCTGGCCTGGCTATGGAGATGGCAAGGACTGGCCAGAGCTGAGCTAGGAAAGAAAAGGAGCTTTCTAGTCCCTACTATGGTGCTGGGCTAGCCTGGCTCCCTTCTCCAGGGATGATTCGCTGGAGGGCTGGGCCTTAGGTCCTGCTCAGCTTCTGAACTGAGCCCCAGCCCGCAGAAGGCACTTGCTTGGGCCTGTAGGTCCCCCTAGATGATGTGTTCCCTGGCTCAGTCAGATCTGGGGGGCCAAGGGCAGAGGGAGCAAAGGAATTGGGCCCTGGTGGATGGCCATCCCCAGATGGGACTGGCTAAGGCGCTAGCAGGCCTGAGCACGGGGCTCAGAGCTTGGCCCGGGGGTGGTTTTGAAGTAGGGTGCGCATGTCCAGGAGCGCCCTCTCCAGGTAGTGTGCCATGCGGGCAGCGTTGGTCTCAGCGCAGCTGTTGTGGGCAGTCACAGAGAAGTTGATGTGCGCCTCCATGGGGTTGTAGCAGATGCCGTATCCATCAGGGACCACAGGCCCAAAGAACATGACACAGTCTGTCTTGGCAGGGACCTGGGGGCGGTGAATCAAAGCTCTCATCCCCAGTCCATGGTTTGCCTCCAACCCTGCAGAGGCACCACCCTGCTCTGCTGGAGACACCCTCTCCTCATCTCCAGCAGAGGGGTGCTCCCTTTTGTCCTCTGGGGTACAGTCATCTCTCTGGAGGCTTCCTAGGCATTTCCTAGGGGGATCTAGCTGCTCCTTCCTTAATCCTCCCCACCCCCAGCACCTCCCAGGGGTCAATCATTTCTTGTGCGTCCCAGAGAGGGAGCAGGCATGGTGGTATGTCCCCTGCTACTCCAGCACCTACCATAGGTTGACACAGACCAGGTGTTCATTTCTATCTGACCAGTGAATGAATGAAGCCAATTCTCTTAAGGGGCCATGACACCTTCTCAGCTTGCCTGGGCTGCTGTGTTGCCCCTGGCCCCACCTCCTTGGGGACTTGAAGTTTTGGCAGTGGCCCACCTGGCTGGTGGAGAGGTTGAAGTGCATGGCGATGGCATAGGAGGTGTCCATGAAGATATCTGGCATGCTCACCAGGTCCTCGATGGCCTGTAGCTTCAGGCCCAGCAGGTGCCGGTCGAAGGCCTCCCCACGGATGGCCTGTGGGAAGTGGCTGTCAGGAGCAGGCGAAGGCCGGGAGCAGGCGTGGGCTGTGCAGCACTGCCCCTGCCAGCTCCTAGCCCCTGGGAACCCAAACCCATTGTTGCTGGGCTCTGTAGACACCCTCAGCATCCGGCAAGACCCAGGGGCCTGTGCTAACTGTGGAACTGGGACGAGGGCAGTTACCAGGCCCAGCCTTAGTTTCCCCAGCTTTAAAGGGGGCTGTTGCTCAGGCAGGGAGTGCTTCCAGCTAAGGGTTAGCAGCCACATAGTGCAGGGATGAGAAGAAAGATGGACCGACAGGTGGGGGGTGTTAAGGGACAATAAGTAGTGACAGCGGGGCTGGCTCACCCGGTCAGTGTAGGCTCGGTGGGCTTGCACAGCCTTCCGCAGCAGCTCCACCTTCTGGTGCTCCTGTGGGTGTGAGGTCAGGAAGCGCTGAAGCCCCACCCCTCCCCCCACTGTGTACCCCTCTCCACACGCAGCACTGTGTTCCCAGCTCCTTCAAGCCCATCTCTTCAGTCCCCTTTCCCTCTGGCTACCAGAAAGCTCAGAAGTAAATCTACGCTCCGTCTTCTGTTGGACTCCCGTTGCCCACCATCGGGCTGCAATACCACACATGTGCAACCAATGTGTGCTGACAGTGAACAGGAAAGGAGATGGCTCGAGCCCAGCTCACTCGCCCTTGCTAGATCTCTCACCGTCACACTGGAGTCGTCCATAGCCTTGACGAAGGCCAGTGAGTCCATGGAGGCAGAGCGGATGGTGTCAGTGCGTCCCAGGTGAAACATGCGCAGGGAGGCACTTTCATATGTGGCACATGCCTGCCCGTAGATCCTGGGTGCAAGACATTGCTAAGCACACCCCTGGAAGGTTGCACCCTGTCCCCAGGTCTCTCCCTCCTCAAGAGCAGGAGGCAGGCACACCTGTAGTAGGCCAGCTGCAGGGCCATCTGGATGAAGGCATCAGGGCTCAGCTTCTCCAACTTGGGGAAGTCCTTTCCAAAGTGGTGGAACACCATCACTGTAATGTCCAGGTCCTGGATCATGCTGGCGAAGGGGACGCAGGAGGGGCAGGTGAGAAGCAGGCACCCGGCAGCCCCTGCCAATCCCAAGAAGAACCCAGAGCAGCCTCAGCACAGGGACAGGTGCAGTGACAGGCCTGTTTGGAGCCTCGGGCTTGAATGCTGGCCTGGCCCCTGCAGGACCTACATGCTGAGGTTCTGCTTGGCCTTCTCGATGTCACTCTTGATCTCAGGGGTGATGTTGAACCGCAGCTTCCTGGGCATGGGCAGGGGCACCATAGGGGACCGCACGAGCTCAGGCTTCTTCCTGCATGGGACATGGGAGGCTCAGGCTCAGGTTGGTGCCCCAGAGCCTGAGTGTGTCCCTGGGCCTGGGATGGTGTGGAAGGGTCCCTGAAGCTCGGGGAGCAGCTCAGGGACACTCAGATTTGCTTTTCTAGAAACTGCCTTTGCTCCAGGTTCCATGCTGCTAAATTCAGGGATGCAAGGGACTTATCTAGGGCCACACAGCAGGAAATGGGGAGCCAGAATTTCAGCCGGCTCTAAGAACAACGTCCTCTGCCTGCTCCTTTTGAAGAAGCAGATTCCCAGGTGAAAAGGAGAGTGACAAGCCCCAAAGTTCCTACACCAGGAGCTGGAAAACCAGAGTGTGACCACTCACGTGTACTCGATGACGTGGTCCAGAAGGGCGACAATGGGGGGTCCCTCCGCTGCTGCATGCTCATAAACCAGCCCACAGGAGCCATCTTCTGCCACGATGAACTGTGGGGGAAGGACTCTGTCAGCCCCAGGTCAGGAGGGTGGCTCCTGACCCAGCCACCCAGGTGGGTCTCGTGGGAAGGGCCTCTCTGAAGTCATCTGCAGTGGTTGTGCTGTTTCTTACTGTTATTAATGACAACTAACACTTGCGAGGTACCCTGGCCCTGCCGGCCACACTGTCCTAAGCACATCTCATGCTCAGCACAGCTCAGTGAGGCCTAGAAAACACCCCCTTGGAGAGTTCTGCCCCCACCATGTTACAGGCACAAGGAGGAAAAGTTGCGCCCAGGACTGTACCGCCCTGCCGGACCCCAGATCCCAGGCTCTCTGGTGAGCCCAAGGGCTGTTCTGGGAGTGACAGTGGTGTGCAGGCCTGGTAACGACAGGTTGGCTGTCGGGTAATTATGGTGGCACGGCGTCCAGCCTGCTAGCTTCCTGCCCACTGCACAAGTGGGAGGCTAGGGATGCCAGGTCCAGCGGGGCAGGAAGTCCCTAGGCCACAGTGGACTCAGCTCTGGGTGGGTGTCTGGGCCGTGCCCCCGCCAAGTCTTCACCTGCAGTGTCTTGTCAAACCAGCGGTTGCCACTGTTGAGCTTGCTGCCGCCCCCGTGCAGCATCTGGCCAGCCACATGGTTGCGGTAGACGTCCTCTGAGACCCTGGGCACAGGCCTGTCCAGGCACACAGTGAAGATGCTCCTCTGGATAGAGCGCACGGACTCCCGGTTCACCTTGTCTGTGGGTAGCAGGGAAGGGGGTGCAGGACAGGGCTGAGTCCCAGGCCTGTGGCCTCCTGCCTGGAGATCTTCTGGCCTGTTTGCACCCCCTGGGGATGGCAGCTCCCTGCACTGGGGGCTTCCAGGGCGTTCACCGAGTGCTGGGCCCATGTTTGGAGCATCAGTCCCAACATGCACACCTCAGCCTTCCCCGCGCCCTGCAGGGCAGGGCCAAACACCTGACCACTGCAGACACTGAAGTGGAAGCCCAGGGTCACACCAGGGGACTAGTGTGGCATCAAGGATCCAGAGTGGGTGGTCTGACTCTATGATGATGCCTTGACCAATATGGATTTGGAGCCTTAGGGGGACCTATGGGGACAGAGGAGTATGGAGTCAAAGGTGGGCTCTGCAGCAGAGGACCTGGACTCGGATCCCAACCTGCTACTTAACAGAGAGAAACTGGCCTAACTAAACCAAGCCTCAGTTTCCTCGTCTGTAAAATAGGTCAATGACACTCTGGGTTGAGAGGATCCGGTGAGATATGTGGCTGCTCCAGCTGGTGCTGGCCCTGCTCACTGTGCAAAGCGGCCCTGAAGTATGGCCTCAGTGTGACCCACCCTGGAAGCACCTTTGATGAGGGTATTGTAGGCTTTGGCCCATGTGTTGCGATGGTTGGATGTGAGGATGCCGACGGGTTCCTTATTGGCTTGCAGAGATGAGTTCCAGATCTTCTCCAGCTGCACAAAGATCTGATCCGAGGTGAGGGGTGTGCCATCGCTGTGGTACACGTCCAGCTCAAAGAACTGTGCAGACACAGGCAGGGGCTGGGAGATCTCGGGCAAGAACAGCCCTAACCCACCTCTCAGCCTCCTCTAGGCAGCTTGGAGGTCACAGCCAGCGTTGTCCCAGGGCCCGGCTGAGGGGACGGAGTCAGGCTCAGGGGAAGAGAGAGGAAAGAGATCCTCGATCGCCCTCCTTAGGCTGGGCAAGCCCACAGCCCCTCCTGGCCAGGGTGCAGAGTTCCCGGGCTGGTGAGCACCTAGGCCTGGGAAGCTGCCTCCTGCTGCAGGGCAGGGCTGCGGTAGGGACATTCACCTGGTAGTTGTGCACCACAGTGATGTGCATGGGTGGCTTCTTGGTCTTTATGAAGTTGACAACTGAGTCCTGCTTGGGGCCTGGCACGCGGCAGGAGGACAGGATCTGATAGTACTGGTTCATGCACAGTGGCTTTCCTCCCAGATACTCCACAGGCAGGGTTTCACTGTGGGGGAAGGGGGACACTGAGGGGCCACTGGGCAAGTGAACAGGGAGGAGGCCAGGGTGAACAGGAACCTGCTAGGTACTGCTAGGGGCTGGGCCAGTCAAGTGGGGGCTCACACAGTTAGGGCCAGGAACCCCTGCATCCCTACTCACCCTCAGCATGACAGGGGCCATCAGGGTTGGGCAGGGGTCAGGAGGCCTGTATTATCCCTGCTCAAGGGTCCGATTTATCAGTCAACCGGAATTTCCCTCCCTCCCACCTTCTGGGCTTCAGTTTGCCACAGGGGAGGTGAGGCAGCAAGTCAATCTCTGGGTCCTCTTTCTGGGATGGGGCAAGGTCACCTGTTGCTCTCAGCAGCATTCCAGTCCCCAGGATGGGTGGTCTCCAACCTCCACTGAGGCTGGGCCAACAGGAAATGAAAATGACTGGCCTCTGGGCCTACTAGCACCCAAGCTGACACGCCGGGCTAGGGGTGGCCATAGGCTCAGGCTGGCCTGGGCCGGAGTGGCCAGGGTCAGGGCAGGATTGCCTACTTGTCAATCATGGCCTTGAAGTCCAACACACCCTCGATGAGTTTGGCAGCAAACCTGGAGGGGTTAATCAGAGATGTGAAGCTGTGTGGACCCAAGGGAGGCCCTGGGGCCAGGGACAGGTACAGGGGGGAACCTAGCCAAGAGGACCTACTGATTCCTTCTATCCGCCTCCTCCACTGCTTATAGAAAGCTGGGGGCTCAGGCAGGGATCTCTGAGCCCCTCCATGGCAAGCCCTTCGGAGCCTCCTTCCTCACTCTCTAGAGGGAAGGCCGTCAGCAGGGCTCAAGGAGAGGCTGGTGGCCGACAGCCTGGCAGGACTCGGGTGCTGATCAATGGCAGCACGTTAGTGGTCAGTGGCATCGGGGTCCCCCACCAAGCGTCTCAGGTCGGAACCACAGGCTGGGGCTAGGAGGAGGTGTCACAATGCTGTGAAGCATCAGGTATGGAGGGACCCAACAGTGTGTGTGTAAACAAGAGGGCAGTGGCTCAAGGTGTCCCCTCTGCTATGTCCCTTCCCCTCTCACAGACTTTGTGTCCCCTGGGGCCACTGCTCTCACTTGGCCTTCCTTCTTGGATCATCTGGCTTATGAAGAGGGGTTTCCTGGCCCACACCAACTTGCCCCTATACCTGGGGCCTGTCCTGGCCTCAACATGGGGACCACTGGCTGGAGTTCCTGGGCCTGAGTCCTAACCCTTTCCTGAGTGCCCTTGTCCTTTTTTGTGGTGCTGGGGATTGAACCCAGAACCCTGAGTACGCTAGGCAAGTGCTCTGCACTGAGCCACGCCCTCCTTTCTGACCCTGGCCCTTTAAAAGAAGCAGGTGGCAGCAGCGAGTGGCTGGCTCTTGAGCAAGAGATCCCTACTGCTGGTATTTTTATCTCTGGTAGGACTGAAACATGGGCCAGGGCAGGTGACATGCCGAATGTGGAAAAGGGGACTGTGTACAAAGGTCACCCCTGTAGCCAGCTGAGGAGATTGGGAAGGAGAGGACTCAGTCCGAGGTTCGAATCTCTGATCCTGGAGGCCCTGCCTCCTACCCTGATTAATGATCTTGGGCAAGTCCCTTTACTGCTCTGAGCCTTGGTTTCCCCCATCTGTAGAACAGGGATGATGTTTCCCATTTCACGTTTCTATAGGGATACAAGATCAGGGTTGGGGTCCTTCCAATCTCCTGGGCTTGGACTTGAGGGTGCTGGAAACCACACAGCCCTGCCTGCTGCCTCCCTGCTGCACCCCAGCCTCAGCCACTCACCGGAGTTGACCCTGTAGATCCACAAAGTCCTGCTTGGGCAGCATGACCCCGGGACTGGAGTAGACGACCACAGGCTGGCGGAACTGGAGGTAGGCTGTCTTAAGCCACCACTCGGACAGCTGGATGAGGACCACAGTCTGGTCAGGAGCGGGGCGGGGCACCAGATACCCCTTTCTCCCCAGGGCCAGGGACCTGGCTGGCCCCGTGCCCTCTGCCTCTTCTTTGTAGCCCAAATTTTTTAAGTGAATGCTCAGGTCCAGAAACCTTCCCCACCTCCGTAAACCTATCATCTTCCCCTTAGCCTGGGCAACTGACACTGCCAAGAAAAAGGGAAAAGGCAAGGGATGTGGTGACGCACGCCTGTCATCCCAGCGGTTCGGGACGCTGAGGCAGGACGATCGCGAGTTCAAAGCCAGCCTCAGCAAAAGCGAGGTGCTGCAACTCAGTGAGACCCTGTCTCTACATAAAACACAAAATAGGGCTGGGGATGTGGCTCAGTGGTCGAGTGCCCCTGAGTTCAATCCCTGGTACCAAAAAAAAAAAAGACTAGAAGAAAACCTGGGGTGGTGGGGTGACAGGAAGGTAAATGATTTTGGTTTTTTTTGTGGTGCTGGGTATTAAACCCAGGGCCTCCTACATACTGTGCAAGCACTCTCCCACTGAGCTATATCTCCAGCCCTTTATTAAAATTTTATTTTGAGACAGGTTCTAAGTTGCCCAGGCAATAACTTAGTCTCAAACTTGTTATTCTCCTGTCTCAGCTTCCCAAGTAGATGGGATTTTCGGTGTGTGCCATCACACCTGGCTCAGTGAATGAGTGTTTGACCATCCCCAGCTCAGAAGTGTCCAAGGAGACAGGGACCTGGTGTTAGGACAGCTCACAGGTCCTGGTCATCCTCAGTAGCCTCAATTTTCTTGTGGTCAGACCAGAAAGTAATCTTTGGTCTCAAGGTCAGAGTAATCCTGACCAGAGGGCTTACTGCAAGGGTAATTACTGTGCTAGTGACAAGATGGGGATGACACTTGTCAGGATCTGTCCTCTGCCTGGGGGTGTGGGCGGTGTCTCTGGGGACCAGCCATGGACATGGTATTAAAGGCTGTCTTGGAGCTGCGCACACTTCTAGGTAACTGTCAGCCTGGGACTTCTGTGCTGATCACAGCTCCTCTCCAGCACCTACTGCCCCCACCAGTGTGCACCAATCTCTGCAGATCCCTCAGACCCTGGAGACCCAAGCCTCCAACTGTGCACCCCTGTCCCATTCCAAGCAGCATTAGGAGACACCTCCTCAACACACACACCCCTGGGGGACTGCAGGCCTATGGCACCACACCACTTGCCTTGGTTCCTTGGCATGAGGGAAAGGGGAGGTGACATGCCCCAGGATGAATACTGGGTGACTGCTGTCAGCTGACTCACAGCCTAAGGACTGGGTTCCTGAGTCACCCAGGTCTTCCTGTGTAGCACAGTGCCTCCTTCAGAGCTACTGTGAGGCTCTGGGCTTTGGTCTACCTCTCTTATGTGCAGGGAGGGACGGACAGAAGCTCCCTCCTAGCCAGGGTTCTGCACTGTCCTAGGGATCTCGGAGCCTTGGGCTGCAGTTTGAGAGAGGTGAGAACCCATGGGTCTGGGCTTTGCCCAGTGAGACCCGGCCAGAGGGTGTCAGACTGCTTCAGGGTGTAGGGGCGGTGGCCTACTTCCTCAGCCAGAAGCTGTGGGTGGACAGAGTCTGGCTGACACAACTGGAGAACCACTACAACCCAGACCCTCCCAGGTCCTACCAGGGCCAAGCCCTGACTCCAGAATCCAAGGCCCTGACCTACCAAACCAGTAAATGCTGCCCCTGCACCAAGTCCCACCTGCCTCTCGCCTCTGCTGAGCCCTGGTCAGTCTCTACACCTCCCACCTCATGGTGCAGTTGGCCCCCTGAATCTGCTGGTTCCATATTCACAGATCCAACAACCCAGCATAGAGAATATTTGAAATAAAAATCTATGTCTCGGGCTGGGGTGGTGGCTCAGTGGTAGAGTACTTGCCTAGCACATGTGACCCACTGGGTTCGATTCTCAGCACCACATATAAGTAAGCAAAATAAAGTCCACTGGCAACTAAAAAAATTTTTTTTAAAAAGTTACTATTTAAAAAAAAAATCTACGTCTGGACTGGTTTTCTTGCCTTTATTCCCTAAGCTACATATTGTAACCACTATTTATGTAACATTTACATTGTAGTTGGTGTTATAAGTCATCTAGAGGTGATATGAAGCACCCTGGAGGACATGCATTGGTACTATGCAAACACTATGCCCTTTCCTGTAAGGGACTTGAGCACCCTCAGATTTTGGTATACACAGGGTCCTGGAGAGGACTCCCTATGGATACTTAAGGTCAGCTGTACTTCACAGGGACAGAACCCAGCCCTGCCTGGCCCAGTCAGCCTCCCTTGGTCATCTCCATCTTGGCAATCCCCCTGCCCCTAGCTGCTCTAGATCGGGACTGCATCAGTACTCACCCCATCAGTACTGCCATTCAAATGATGCTGAGCCTCATGACCCTCTTCTCCCTGCAATGCCAGGCCGAGGCCACCAGCATCTTTCTGGGGGCAAAAATGCCAGCCTCCCGTCTACTCACACCTGCTTCCCTCCCAGCAGCTGGAGCCACCTTCTTTCTCTATCTTTATGTTGAAGTGTAAGACCAATGTAGAGGAAGGTACAGGCACCAGAGCAGACATGCGCCATGCCAAACACGCGCGACACAGCAGCCGCAGAACCGGGCAACGGACCACTGGCACCTGCGTTCCCTGCCCGAGGCTATCCAGCTGCGCTCAGTCCACGTTCCTTCTACCTGACTTGCCTCTACTCTTCACTCCACTCCACGCTCTGTCCCAGGCTGCTGTCACCTTTGCCAACACCTCTTCCTCCTGCCTTTCCTGCTCACCCAGTATAAACACTGCCGTTTGTCAGCCTGCACTCTCATTGCCTTTTTTCTTTTGCACACTGGGGATGGAACCCAGGGCCCTGTGCGTGCCAGGCAGTGGCTCTCCCACTGAGCCACATCCCAGCCCTCATCACCTTCTTTTATTTCCATGGAATTTCCTTGCCTGAAATGACCTCACCCACTGACCTGCATCCTGTTTACCCCCTTTCTCTCCTCTGCACCGCGTCAACATCAGCTCTGAAAGGCTGGCTACCATGTCTTTCTTGCGCACCCAGCACCTACTGAGTGTCAGGCCCAGGTAAGTGCTCAGCAAATCCTATGGTGCAAACAAGTGAAGGCTTGGGGTGTGCTGCTGGCAAGAGGCCATAGTGAGGGGTGCTCAGGAGGACTCAGAGTCTTTGGGAGCGCAACCCTGCCATCTCACTCACCCAGTTCTCGGTCTTCCTGGCCCTGCGTTCCAGTCCCTTCTGCAGGCGTTCCCCGACGCCCCCAGAGGTCTGAAACTCGTCCACCAGCTGCTTGGTTTGGGCCCACTCCTCCTCACTGACAATGGGCTGCAGAGCCCTGAGGTAATGGTCCAGGGACTGCTGCAGAGGGGGAACGGGCAGCCTCGGTAGAGCATCTTGGTGTGCCTTCAAGCGGCTGGAAACCTTCATCAGGGACGAGGGCCTGAGGAGGCCCAGGGGCTTCACCTGTGGGCAGCAGAGACCTGCTTATTTTCTCACAGGCTCTGGGCACCCTGACTCCCAAAGTCACAGTCCTGGGTACTTATGTGTCCATCCCTGAAGGCAGAGATGGCCTCATGGGGTGGTGCCCGCCCTGGCCTCCCAGCCCTTGAACTGTAGGTGTCCCCGCCTCCCAGGGGCCTGCAGCTACAGGCAGGGATGGAGGAGGATGGGTGTGGTCATTGATCCTGGCAGGGCTCAGGGGATCCCAGTCAGGATGAAAGGTACTGTTGTCATGGCAGAGTGAGGGACCCCCCCTGTCTGGAAGCACAGGCCCTGCCTTCTTGCTCTTAGAAGATGAATTAGCTGCAGAGAGCTGACAGCTCCCTCTCTGTTGTCCCGACCTTCTTTTCTCCCACCTTTTCCAGGTTGAGAAATAGAAGGGAGGAGAAAATCAGAGACCCAGACATTGATAGCACCCTGGGTGAAGCCTTGGCCTCACGATTTCCCCTGCCTGTAGGTGGGAGTAGTGGGTGCAGGGCAGGGTGGTGGCAAGAGAGCTGAGTGGCCTGGCATGGAGGGCGAGAGGTGGCAAAAAAAAGTCAGAAAGACACGCAGAGGGAGTCCAGGAGACTTTGGAGGTGGCAGAAAGAGAGACAGGAGGGTCCCAGGCTGCTGGCTTGGTGGCGGGCAAGCGGCAGAAGCTCCATTCCATACCTTCTCTCTCTGCTGCCCGTCCTCCATGGCAGGACTGAGGTTCTGAGCCCTGTCTGTCTGCCTTGGCTGGATCTCTAAGCCTAACTGTGCTACCAAGTGGGTGAGCAGAACCTACCAAGAGGCAGCCACCTGCCCGGGCTGGAAAAAAAGACAAGAGCCAAGATTCAGGGGAGAGGCAGGATGGCAGTGGTGATGGCTATGGTGGCATCTGGACTGACACTGATGGGTGAAGCTGCTGACCTGCAGAAGCTGCTCCACCCTCCCCTGCTTCCACCAGTGGAGGAACGGGGAGCAGGGGAGCGGGCTGGTGGTGGGCAATGGAGGAGGATGAAACCCAGCAGTATTTTTCCTTTCTTCTTGGGATGGGCCCAGTGCCAGGGAGGCAGGCCAAGAGGTATTTAAAAATCCACCTGTCAAAATCTATGTAGATCTTTTTGATGTGGGAAAAGTTGGCTGGAGGGCAGAAAATGCCTGCCTACGGAGCCATAGCAACTCTGAAATCAGTACTGAAATTGGGGTTGGTGCAAGTGAGAGGCACCAGACAGCAGTGGGAAGTGGCTGCCAAGGGCCCCATCCATCCCATTTCCCTCCTGGATTGGTGGGACCCTTCTGCACTATCCCCCTACCAAAGCCTGGTGTTTCTTCTGCACTGTGGTTCATCCTGCTAGTATGAAAAGCAGAGGACTTTTATTATTAAAATAAACAAAATGACACTGGCTTTGGAATTAGGCTAGATTTGACTTAACAGATCCAGGGGACCTGGCCAAGTCCTTCGTTGCCTCAGTTTCCCCAGCAGTAGAGTGATCAGGCCAGTAGGAAGGATGACCTAGAGGCTCTCTGTGGACAAGGCACAGCCCTCTTGCAATAGAAATGGTGAGGTGGAGACTCAGATGCTGGAACACCTTGAAGAGTCTCAGTGTGAGCTCCAATGTGTACCTTCAGCCACTGGCTGGAGTGTCTGTCTGGGATAGAACCATACAAGCAGACATATGCTTGGATCAAAAAGGGAAGGAACCTAGCCGGCTGTGGTGGCGCAGGCCTGTAATCCCAGCGAGTTCAAAGCCAGCCTCAGCAAGAACAAGGCGCTAAGCAACTCGATGAGACCCTGTCTCTACATAAAACACAAAAGAGGGCTGGGGAGGTGGCTCAGTGGTCGAGTACCCAAGTTCAGTCCCGGTACTCTCTCCCCACGCCCCAAAATAGGAAGGAACCCAAATCGGGATAGCAGTATCTGGGCTGCCTTCTGGAGAGAATAGGGTAGCTGTGGACAGGCTGGGGAAGTGGGATGGTGGGGAGGGAGGGCATGGGGCTGCCACTTGCTGTCCCCCACCAGTTCTAAGGATTTTATGTGCAGCTCAGCTTGGTGCCTCCCGGAGTTTGTCTAGCCACACACACATGCGGGCGGGGTGGGGGGCATGTGATAAACACAGGGAGACTGGTTTGGAGAAGTGACTCAGGCCTGCGCAGGGGCGGCTCCGTCCGAGCCCCTGCGACAGGTGCCAGTCACAACAGCTGGAAGAGTGAATGCGAGGCTGCACGCTCCGGTCCCTCCCGGCGTGGCTCCGGGTCCCAGCGTGGGGGCTGCAGCCGGGAGCCTGGGTCAGCACCGACTTTTGCAGGTGGCTGCCACTGAGCGCCGCAGACGCGGGTTCGCTCCGCCTCTGACCTTGCTTGTCCCGCTCCTCTTCTGTCGGGAGGGGACCCGCCCGCCGCCCGCCGCCCGCCGCGGCCGCCCGCCCGGTGCCGGGCCCAGCGGGCCGGGCGCGGCCGCACTCACCACGGTCCTGGCGGCGAAGGCAAACATCGCTGCGGTCTGAGCGCCGACACTAGGTGCGCTCCGCCCCCCGCGCTAGGCAAAGTCCGCGCCGCAGCCGGCAGCGTGGGTCCCCGCTAGGGCTCCAGGGCCAAGGTCGCCGCGTCGCCGCGTCGCCGCCCGCGGGGGAGGCGGCCCCGCGCCCACCCACCGGGCCCGCGGCGGGCAGGCGGCCCGGGAGGAGGGCTCTCGGGCGGGGCTTCGGGCGGCCGCGGCCCCGGGCTGGCAGGCCGCGAGCGGCGGGGCGGGGCGGGGCGCAGCTAGCGGGCCGGGCCGGGCCCGGGCGCGGGCGGGCGGGCGGCCGGCGGCGCCGCTCCGAGCGCGGGCCGGGCGGGCGGGGGCGGCGCCGCTCGGGGCTGACAGGGAGGCGTAGCCATGTCGACAGGGGCCTGTCCTCCGGGGTCCTCGGGCTCGGCTCGGCGCCACGCACAAAGATGGCCGGCGGGCGCGCCCCGCAGAGACATGGCTGCCGCCCGCCGCCCCTCACAGGCATGGCCGCCGGGCCGAGCTCGCCACGGCGGTTGGCCGTTGGCGGCCGTTGGCGCGCATGCTCCGCGGCGCCCCGCACGGACATGGCCGCCGCCCCCGCCGGCGCGGGCGCCGCGAGCCGGCCGTTGGTGGGCATGCTCCCCGCGCGCCCCGCACCGGCATGGCGGCCGTCGGCGCGGGGGTGACTGCAATTCTCGGCTTTCGGCTGTAGCCGTCGGGCGCTCTCTCCTCTTCCGGACCTCGGAGCCCGTGCAGCGGCGGGCGGGTGCGGCGTGCCAGGCTAGAGGGCACCGCGGGCGCCGGCCGGCCGCTGGCGGGAGAAGATGGCTGAGGGCGAGCGGCAGCCGCCGCCAGGTAGGCCGAGGCGCGCCGGGGTGTGGTGCAGGGCCCGGGAGGCGGGGAAGCCGGGGGCGAAAGCCGGGGAACTCCTGGCGGAGACTGGAGTCGGGGGTCTGGGAGGACGGGAGTCGAGGGTTCAGGGGGACGGCAGTCGGGG
>PVHX01018549.1:0-36694 GCA_004024805.1 Geosciurus inauris | reverse complement strand
CCAGGATGTGTCAGGATCTGGCAGACCATATATGGCTTCTCTTGGAAGCATCAGGGACATTTCCATGTCCAATGACCCTCCTCTATGCAGAATGTGCACTGGTTGGCTTCCTGTTCTCTAGGGTCCTCTTGATCTTCCTGGTCAGCAAATTGGTTGACTCATGAGTTGCAGGGCTCAGAGAGGGATCCCCTCATTCTCTAGGTCCTGGCTGAGCTTAGAGGGCAGGGGCCAAAATGTTGGCTACTTTTTCTTTGGCCCTTTTACTTCCCTGAGTTTGGTCTCCACGTTTTTGGTTTTAAACACACAGTGAGCCAGTTGCACACTCTTAAAGAGGGAGTAAGGGTTATAACTTCAATATTTATAATTTTGCAGTTATCCTTTTCATTTAATTGGGGTTATTATTAGTATTGGAAGTTGACATTTATACTATCTATCCTGTAGGTGATGGCTTATTATCTCAAATTAACTCAGGTTGTTGTTATTGTTGTTGTTTTGAAGCAGCACTTCTGCCAAACACTAACAGGCAACAATTATAAAGTTTACAAGGAAAATACAAAATGAAATTAACAGAACAAAATCATAACTATGAACCAAGCAAAATGACTTTTATAATCTTGAACATTTACTTGGTTATGCTTTATATCTCCTGTGTGAGATTACAGTAATCTTTACAATAGAAATCAATCTTTTGAACTTTAAATGAGCTGAATTTTAAATAGCTTATTTTGGAGCTATTCTATCATGGAATAGGGTGGGAGACACAGGCTTATCTCAGGTAAGGTGGAGCTCTTCACAAATAACAATACAACATTGCATTTCAAACATGAATCAAAGGCTAAGAGAGCTTTTAACTTTCTTTTTGTGGAAAAGATGGCAGAATGTTTTCATGTTTTACAATGTCATCTTTAAACAGATCAGGATGTCCTGATTATTTTCCAAAATGCATTTAAATTTTAATTTCAGTGTGAAGAGTAACACAACATTGTATGTAAATTTTTGACAACATATTACTTTATATAGCTATAAAACATCAAATGACATGAATAGATACCAACAAAATTTGTTATTTTTATACAATTCTGAGATTTTGGTACACATAATTTTAGTTTAGAGGTCACCAACTTAGCAAAGAGCTCTCCCTTGAGCTTTACATTTAACTAAGTTTAACTTTTCAAGTATAATTTAGAATCCAGAATGTATGGTAACAATAATCACAGGTCTGCATGGGTTAGCAGTTCTAGCAAAAATCAAAAAAGCATAGCCTTAACTCTCTTATGCATTTGTGAAACAATGTTAATGATCAGAAGTTGACTTAGTCCAAGCAAACAGATATAAAACAGGTCTTCAAAAGACAGTGTGGCCCTTCTATGTCAGATACAATGTATAAAAGAGCACATATTTGTTATCTTGCCAATAAACTTACAGAAAATTTTATTTTATAAACTTTTGCAAAACCCTTAGACAAAGCTTGGATAGATACAGTTCTCAGATGCATACATATACCTAGTCATACATATTTAGGGTGTGAAGTATATTGTTATAATCTAAATAACAATTGTTTGTTTAGCCAGTTAGAAAGTAATCATTTAAGGCTTTAAAATGAGATACAAACTCCAATTCCTTTAAGACTTAGTTTCCACAAGTAATAAAACCTAACAAATACAAGAAAATTATTTTGATAGATAAGAACAGATCACTGTTTTAGACTTTGCTTCATATCAGTATGTTAAAGTTCAAATAATGTTAACTGACTCTGCTAATTATAGCCAACTTACTCACAAACACAGACTTTTGAGATTTACCTTCCACAAACCTTGTGTGACTTACTTAGATATTCACAACTTTACATCCTTAGCTTTTGTCCTCTGTCATCTTGGACTTTAGCACAAGAATATTATATTACCAGACAAAATTTTTTCTCATCCAGAAACATTTCTTTTAACTTCTAATTTTCTGTACTCAACTATTTCCATACTTATAATTTTCTTTTATCATTTTTAGTTTCAGACACTTTCTTAAATTCCTATTTTCAAACAGTCCTTATGAATGTTTCCTGTGCATGTAATTTACACAACAAATTTCATCCCAGGACTGGGATCAGACAATCTAGCATATACAAAAACTGAGACTTCATCTTTTCTCTCCCAGGTGGCATTTAAGGGGTTGGAGTACAGGATATTTTTGAATCTGACCTGTCCCCCTCATGATTATCACTGTGCCATCAACTTAAGTGAGTCCCTCATTGTCAGCTGTCCCCAGAGGCTCTTTTTGGGCCTTTTCTTTACTAGGCATATTGATATGCAATGGAGGAGGCCCTTTCCATCTTTTTCTTTAGGCTTCCTTGAATATCCCTTTGCAGAAGCTGCATATAAAACACAGGTTGGCCTTTGTTTCTTTTTCTTTTCTGGGTTCAGTTATTTATTCTGCTGGTATCCCCAAGCATTTAGTTTTATGAGATACTAGTATAGCTTTTCCCCAGTGATGGATATCCCCTAGCCAAAAGGAGATGACCCACAGTGAGATGATCTGCAGCTGCCCAGAGCCAGGCTAAGAGACAGTGCTGGGAGTGCCAGTACTGGGTTTAAAATATTTAGATCTTTTCAACCCTTTCTTCTGGTGTCCTTATATCCTTACATACCAGAGGCAGTGCCTTTTGGTACCTTCAACTTTAGTTCCTGATGGTTTAGACCCCTTATCATGAAACTGCATAAATGCCTTTACATACAGAATCTCTTTCAAATATTTTACCCCTGACAGATCAAATCAACTTCATGATTGTATAATAATCCAGAAAAACCATTTGAAATCCAGATTGTATTACAGTAAACTGTCTTTCTCTTAGGTTTATTCCTATAAGTGGCTCTTTTAGCCAAGATCTCTCTGCTCAAGAGTCTACTGGTAAGATCAATGCAGCATGGTCCATGCCTTAAAGGACCAATAACATACAAAAACATAGAGCAGATCACCAAAACCAGGACTGACAGATGGGAACCTTTAAAACAGACAAACTCACACACACAAATTTCTTGCACTTACTTGACCTTTGACAAACCAACTCCAACCTCTAAGATTGAATAATAATCCAGAAAGCTGTTCAAAAGCCAGATCATTACAGTAAAACATTATCTTACACGGACTTATAGGTATAGGTGGCCCTTTCTTCATCTTACTTTGCTTCCAACTCCAATTGCAAGATTGCACAGAAAAGAAACACAGAAAGAGACAACCAGAGAGGAGCCCCAAAACCATGGCTGACAGATATTAACCTTTAAATTTTCCACCCAAGATCTTTCCCAAGAGACTATCTATAGAATCAGCGCAGTACTAGCCATGTCTTGAAAGGGGCAGTAACAGATAACAAACTGAACTGACAACCATAGGGAATTCCCAAGCCCAAGGCCAACAAACAGATGAGAACCCCATAACATATCAAAAGGGAGTACACATTCCTAGGCTCCCAAATCCCACTTAACCATGACTCCTACACCAGTGGCATCACAAATGTCCCCAGAAAGAGGGTCCAGATATTCCCACAAAGAGGAACCAGGTGTGTGAATCAAGGGTCTTGATGTGCACATCAGATGACTTTCCAAATGGCTAAGGACTTACCAAATGTCATAACTTTACTGAGTTCAGTTTCGTTTTTCTCCAAGTGGACCACAATAGGGCAACCTGTTCTGTTCAGGGACAGAAAGAAGGAGTTCCCCTAAGCATAAGGATCTTGGGCATCTGCTGGGACAGTCCCTCAGACCCTCCCTTTCTTCACAGAAATAGCTTCTCTGGCTCAACCTGAGGTAAACTTACCCTCTCCTAACTCTCCCGCAGGTGGCTCTCAACAATTTTACCAGCCATCTTGCATCCTCACCATGGAAGTGGGTTACTTGGAGAGCCAGGCTTGCCCAAGAAAGCTGGAGTGGAGGCTGCTCTCAGGTCCCATCTAGGGTGCCAAATTTGTTGCTAAAAGCTGGGTCTTTGTCCCTGATGCCAATCCAATAAACGAGGAAAACAGTTTTGAGAAAAAGAAAAAAGAAGGTTTATTTTTTTTGCTAGCAAAGGAGAAACACTGGGGACTTCTGTTCCAAAGGCTGTGATTCTGCCCACTAGCAGGAACAGAGGTGATACAAAGGCTACATTCCACTTGTTCTCTGTTGCAGTTGTAATTCACTTGTTAATTTGTGAGTCAGTTATTTCTGAGATCTTCTGGTACCATCCCCAAAGTCTGAATTACTTCATTCCTATGGTGGGTACATACTCAAGGACAAAGAACTCTGCCTAGGTTTGGGAAGAAAGATAATCCTGTTTCCCCTGAGATTAGGGAGGGGGGAGAGAGAAAGAGAAAGAAACACGTCCACTTTAAAAATCAATTGTACTGACAGAGCATCAAGGGCTATATTTGAAGCATAAAGTGGAGCAATACTACATCTAGGAATATAATATACCCACCCCAATCCTCCCCATTCCACACAGTCAGGATTGGAAGATTGCCTCCAAAGAAACTTTGTCCCAGAGAAAAGAACTCCAAATACTGACATTTGGGCATTCTTCAAAGAAAAAGCCAGTTCACTATTTACTGTAAACTACCTGTTGACACACTGTCCATGGATAATTTGCTTTTTAGTGCCTCACTTTTAAATCTTAATTGACAGCCCAGGATAATCAAACAAGGAAATATTTCTAAATAAGAGAATCATTTTCACATACCTTATGCCCCTTGGATTTTGTTTTTATCTCCAAAGTAAGGTGTTGCATCTGCTGCACACAGGTTTGCTCCCCCCGCCCCCCAACCTTTCCCTAGAGTGAAGTGTTGGGAGCAGTAAGCTGAGGGGTTTTCCAATAAAAGCAGCCACCTATTTTCATGTAGTAACCAGAAGCCCCAAATAATTGGTCTTTAAAGCTTTTTCTTAAAATTGCCTCTTTGAATACAGACTCCATCAACTGAGAGCATCTCCAATTTTGTTTTGTGTAGTAAGAACGTCTAGGGAGTCTGGCCAAAGAGGAAAGGTTTTTTTGGAGGATGGGGGCGGGTGCTGCATATTGTACCCAGGGCCTTGTGCAAATTCAGCACGTGCTCTACCCGGAGCCTTACTCCAGCCCGTGGAAAACCTTTCTTTAACAGCCCTTAGGTACGATCGCGCAGGCAGGTGCTTTCTAGGGCCCCGCCTCCTGCCTATGCTCTCGCGAGGAGCGCGAGGCCACCCGCCAGGGGTTACTCCTGAGCGGGGAGGGCTGAGCGTGGCTCACCGCCAAGGTTTAGCGGCCTCCACACCCCCCGGTGAGGACCGGCAGTCATAGGCGGAGCCACCCCAGGCCTTGGGCGCAGGCGGATGTGGGCCACCGTCCTGTGTTCCAGAGAGTTACCTTCCACCGAGATCCACAGACGAGTGGGCAAACATGAAGTCGAGCCCGGGCATCCAGGCTGCCATCGACCTCACAGCTGGGGCAGCAGGGGGTACAGCGTGTGTACTAACCGGGCAGCCCTTTGACACAATGAAAGTGAAGATGCAGACATTCCCCGGCCTGTACAAGGGCCTCAGGGACTGCTTCCTGAAGACTTACAAGCAAGTGGGCGTCCGGGGCTTCTACAGGGGAACCTGCCCAGCACTGATGGCCCAAGTCTCCCAGAGCTCTGTCCTCTTCATGTGCTACGGCTTTAGTCAACAGTTTGTCCGAAAAGTAGTTGGATTGGACGAGCAGTCAGAGTTGAATGATCTGCAGACTGCAACTGCCGGTTCCCTTTCCTCGGCGTTTGCTGCACTGGCCCTCTGCCCCACTGAGCTTGTGAAATGCCGGCTGCAGACCATGAATGAAATGGAGTTGTCAGGAAAGATAGCAAAAAGCCATAACACAATTTGGTCTGTCGTGAAGAGTATCCTTAAGAAGGATGGCGTCTTAGGTTTATACCATGGTTTCTCGACTACTCTACTTCAGGAAGTAACAGGCTATTTCTTTTTCTTCGGTGGGTATGAACTGAGCAGATCTTTTTTTGCATCAGAGAGATCAAAGAATGAACTAGGCCCTGTCCCTTTGATGTTAAGTGGTGGAGTTGCCGGAGTCTGCCTCTGGCTTATCATATTCCCAATGGATTGTATTAAATCCAGAATTCAGGTTCTTTCCATGTATGGAAAACAGGCAGGATTTATTGGAACCTTGTTAAATATTGTGAGAAATGAGGGAGTATTAGCCTTATATTCGGGACTGAAAGCTACCATGATTCGAGCATTCCCTGCCAATGGTGCACTATTTTTGGCCTATGAATACAGCAGGAAAACAATGATGAGCAACTTGGAAGCATAATGAAATATCTTGGTGAACCTGGATCCTAGTACATGAGTTTGGGAACTGCCGTTCTTCTTAGGGTTCTTCCAGACTATAAGACTGACATGATATTATTTTTGACTGTGTGGGAATTTTGGTTTTGTCTTCTCTTTCTCTACTCTAAATCTTAAATTTTATGAAAGGGTCTCTATTTTATATAACATGATTTATGCCCACAATTGTATTAAAATAGAAAAGTTGCTGCTCTTGCCCTTGGTGGGATATACAGGCTGAGCCTTGAGCTTTATGTACTTCATCTGAAAAACTAAGTATACTTTCATCAGGACATTTTCATAAACCTGTTTATGTGTACATACAGCTTGGGTGATTATGTGTTGAGTGAAATGTAAGTTGGTTTCATATTTAGACTCAGATGTCACCTAGAACACTCAGAATTGATCATGTTTCTTGAAGATAGGTATAAATGATTGGTTTAATCCATTGAAGATGGAAGGGCTCTTAAAAATATGCTTAACATGTACACCACAGTAGGCCCCTAGTTTTTAGAAAGTCATTATATGGTACTTGAGAACCAAAATACCCATTTAAATTTTTAAGTGAACAATGCTTACTGGTGTGGCTTCCACATCCTTGAATTAAAGTTTCAGAGTAGGCATCTGGATTTTCTCCTCAGTTCCCAAAATAGTGTCCCATTTTCAAAATGGGATTACATTCTGCAATGTGATGATATTTTTAGGTGTGGCCAATAGTAGGCCTTTGTGAAGCACTATGGCCTTCTTCTACACCCACTTCCCTTCTCCTCTCCCAAAGTGGAAAAGATGTGGCTGTACTGCTATTATTTGATGAAGATTCATGTAAGTGAAAACAGTTCTTAGCTTCTGGTCAGTCTCTGAGTCTTGGCCTGGGTAGAATTCAGGATGTTCTGTTAACCCATTTAGGGGTTGTTGGTTCATTTGGGGTCATTCTCTGTTCTCTCTGCCTCTACCAGCCAGAAGCTCTTCCAGGGAACAGAAAATACTAAAGCAAGAAAAACATTTTTTGTTTGGTGTGAAGAGTGACAATACTCCTGGTGAAGTCATCTCCTCTCAAGAAGAACTAGAGAGAACTTAGTGTTTTAATTCCATAGTAAATAATGTCAGGCATGATCCATTCTTGAAGTTTACCTTGGGACCCATAACTCAATGCCATACTATCAGTGTTAGAGCCATCTAAATTTGGTACTGAGGTCCATGCCTTTTAATGATTGTATATGGGGGTGACTATATAAAGCAATGAAACATAAGAAATTTTATTATGCTATATGTATGTATATATGCACTGACAACCCCCCATAAGAAATTAACACCCCCTCTACCAAAAGAGTAAAAACTACCCCCAAAATCATAGTTCATTTGATCCTCACCGGCTTGGATTTCAACAACTTTCCCTTGGCCATATGGTACAAGAGGGTCATTCTTATCATCACTAAAGTAAGCTTCATCAATCTGTGCTGCTTTAAAATCAAGTGTCTCTCTCAATAACAAGTGTTATTAATCTTCTTAATCACCTTAATCATACTTCAAAAGGAAGTATGCTGTCTCAACAATAGTCTATACTATGTACATCAACCATTGTCAGCAGAATGTTTAGTTATATATTTCCTACCTAAAAGGTCAGTAACTACTGAATGGTGCTTCATCTGAGCAGGCTTGGATTAAAGGTAGAAAATAGAACTGGTTTTCTGCAGGATATAGTCCATTTCAGGATCCATGGTCCTCCTGCCTGGCACACATGAGCTAGTCTAAGTCAGATCAATGTCAGCTGACCTTCTCACATGTCATCCATTAACGGTTTAATCAAGGGCTGGGGTTGTGGCTGTGGTAGAGCACTTGCCTAGCATTTGTGAGGCACTTGGTTTGATCCTCAGCAACGCATAAATAAATAAATAAATATCTTAAAAATTTAAAAAGTTCATAGCCTTTAAAAAGATTTAATCAAATACTTTCAATAGAAATAGTATGAAAAAAATTAAGAGTCACTGGGAGTGAGGAATGGCAATCTATGTCAGGAAAATATTTTTCCCATTCTACTTGCTTAGTTTGTGGTTTAATACTTGAATCATCCCAAATATGAATGTTAAACAAAAATGTGGTAACTTGAAATAGTGTGTTTAAAGAAATTTGAGTTTCTGTCATTCCATTACTTATCTACATAAAAATTTTTAACTCTTGGCATTTATAATATGCTGTATTGAGCTCTTGATATTCAGAAACTAATGATATCTGCTTTCTGACTTCAAGGATCTGATGGTTTAGATGCTTGTTCTATAATCCTAAGAGTAATATTCTAGAATAAAACCTAGAAGGAAGAAAAACATCTAGGATCCCAACTGTGGGTTGTGTATGTGTGTGTATGTGTGTGTAAAATCAGCAATGGAATCTCTGAATTTAAGGAGCTCTTAGTTATTTTTATACTAGACCTATTTGGTTCTTTAAATTAGAGCCATGATATTTGTTTCTAAGATTGAAATTGGTCAAATGAATTTTTCTGATGCCTTATTTTGAAATTCACTTCCACATAGCATAGTTTACCCTTCAACTTTGAAAAACCTTTTCTGTTATTAGGTCTATTGTCAGAACCATATAGTCTTCATCTTTCAATGAAATAGTGATATAGTTTCATTCTCTGTCCCAGCTTTCACTGGATAATGAGCTATACTAATTAAATATGCATGATATCTCAGAAGTATCATAGATGGCAGTGGAGCATTAAACCTCATTTTCTTCATGATCTTGATATTAAACTAGGAAGGAAAGTATATTCTTTTTCTTTTGACCCTGAACTCTAAGGAGGAGCAATCATCACTTCCAGGAGTTGTTGTATACATAAAATAGTCACTGGAGGTTTTTATTTTATTTTATTTTTGGCTGGAGGTTTTTATTTTATTTTATTTTTGGTACTGGGGATTGAGATCCGGATCTTGAGCATGCACGCTAGGCAAGTGCTATGCCAATGAGATGGATCCCCAGCCCTGGAGATTTTTGATCAATTACCCCTCTGTTCAGGATCTACATTTCCAATTTGATCAACTCCTGACTTTGAAATCCCTGTTTTCAGTCCGCAATTTTCTGATCTTTCTGATCTCTCCAGATTTATGTGGAATGGCCCACAATTCTTCTCCAAGAACCATTATAGAAAGTAAATTATTTCAGCCCAGTGCAGTAGTGCACACCTGTAATCCCAGTGGCTCAGGAGGCTGAAGCAGGAGGATCACAAGTTTCAAAGCCAGTCTCAGCAACTTAGTGAGGCCCTAAGCAACTCAGCGAGAACTTGTCTCTAAATAAAATATAAGAAAGGGCTGGGGATGTGGCTCAGTGGTTAATCCTTCCTTGGTTCAATCCCTGGTACCAAAAAAATGTTATTTTAGTGTTGGAATTGCCTTGCTTTGTGACTGTCCACAGTGTTTTCAGCTTCCTTCTAGTGACAGCACTTAAATTTAGGACTTTTGTCCATAAAGTTTATAAGGTAAAAGATGATCCTCCTGTTTCCTGATCTCTTTGAGGTTGGTGGAAGACATCAGTACTGATATTCTCTGTTCACTACACCAGTCTCAATTGCTTTGTATTACTGACTTTAGTCTGCCTGCTGAAATGCAAAATTTCACAGGTAGATAAGTAGTTTTGTAGAATATTAGTTTCTTTCTTGGCATGGTGGTGCCTGTAATCCCAGCTACTGGGGAGGCTGAGGCAGGAAGATTGCAAGTTCCAGGTTAGTCTTGGCAACTTACTGAAACCCTGTCTCAAAATAAATAATAAAAAAGGGTTGGGAATCTAGCTCATTGTAGAGTGCCCCTGAATTCAGTATGGGAGAAAAAAAATTGGTCTCTTACCAACCCTACATATTCTCTATGTGAAAATGTTCCCAGAAAGGGTATTTTCTTCTACTGGGAAACCAGATAATTGTGTACATATTATTTTGACACCAGCCTGGAGAAGTTTCACTGGGTTCTTCTCAACAACCTGGACTTTAAGCAGATATTAAGTAAATATCTCCACACACCTCCACACCTGTTTGCTCTTTGATTTACAATTGACACTTTTGTGCTTATTAGGGAATGCACCTTTTTATCCATTGGAGAAATGGTGTGTTTCTCTTTTCAGTGCTAGGGATTCCTGAAGTATCTTAATAGTGATATTGTCCACAAAACCCTTTCCCATCTCAGCACCACACATAGGTTCTTTCTTGGACTTAGGCACTTAGTCAGGAAGAGGCAGCACAGCAGACTCATTCATCAGTTCCAAGTCTGAATACATCTGAGCCCATTATTGTCTTATATTCCCTAGGGAATTTTAGAACATATCAGTATTTATTTTTCTATTCTCTTATTTTTATGTTGGCTTCCCCTGTTTGCTTTGTCATCAGATGTCAAAGTGAACTGTATCTGCCTTGACAAGGTCTTCACTCTACATCCAAGCCTTGGGGTTGTTTCTGTTCAGTTCAGGCAGCCAAACTAGGCAGAAAGGCTCTTGGGTTCTTGGGTTTCTGTGAGAGAAGGCCTTAAGGCTTGGTTGAGGTTAAGAATTTTTGCAAGAATACTCCTTGGTGATCCTGTGTGCTTTATACTTACAACATATACTCTTTTTTTTTTAACATGCTGCATCTGGATTTTTGTTCATAGTATTGATTTGATAGACTCTCATCATTCATCATATATGACCTTTTAAAAAATTATTACTTATCCATATCATTTCTCTGTAACTATATCAGTCTAGTTAAATACACACACATATATTTTATTTAAAACTTTACAGGAATGGTAAAATATCTTATGTAATTATTTGGTACTCATTTTTTCTGCATGATATTTTACTGTTAAAATTCAATAATCTTGTGTTGTTTTTATAGTTCATTTATTTTGACTGCTGTAAAGTATTCCATCTTATGAATGGAATATTACAATTTATTCATTCAGTTGATAGATATTTAGATTATTTTTGGATTTTTTCCTGTGTATACTGTCAATATAACTATTATTAAGTATATGTGTCTTCTGAGAGAAGTGTGCAAGAGTTTCTTTTGGGTATATGTATAACTAAGAGTAGAAATTCTGGAGCTCCTCAGTGTTTATCTAGGGGTAAACTTAATCTGAACATGAAAGATAATGACCAAGCAACTATTTTCCAGAGCACTTCCCCTGATTATAACTCTTTTTTGGTACCAGGGATTGAGAATAGGGGCATTTAACCACTTAGCTACATCCCCACCTGTTTCGTTTTATCTTTTTTTTTTTTTTTTGTGGTGCTAAGGATTAAGCCCAGGGCCTTGTGCATGCAAGACAAGCATTCTACCAACTGAGCTATATCCCCAGTACTTTTTAGTTTTTATTTTGAGTCAGAGTCTTGATAAATTGCCTAAGTCCTTGCAGTGTTGCTGAGGCTGACTTTGAATTTGTGATCTTCTTCCTCAGCCTCCCAAGCTGCTGGGATTACAGGCATGCACCACCACTCTCAGCACCCTGATTATTGCAATATATAAACCTTCAATCTCTTGGATCTACATTTTTTTCAATATTTGGTATTGTCATGGCTTTTAATTTTTTTCCAAATGACTGTGAATGTTTTCCTGGTTTTGATTTGTTTTTCCGATTATAGCAAAAAATGTCCAACATCTCTTCAAATTCTTATTGATTATATGCATTTCTTCTCTGAAATGTCTATTCATATTTTTACCACTTTTCTATTACTTTTGTTTATATTGGCTTAGAATTTTTGTTATATTCTTGATACTAATTCTTGTCTATGTGTGTGTTTATCTTTTAGTGGTTTGTACCTTATCTTTTTCTTCTTTAAGATAACTGTTGATAAATCAAAGTCCTTGATTTTAATACAGTAACATGTATCAATTCTTTATTCTGTAGTCAGTGTCTCTAAAGAAATATATTTTTACCTCAACATCTAAAATATGTTTACCCTTTTTTTTCAAATCTCATTAGAAATTATTTCTAAATGATGATGTGAAGTGGTGATCCAGTTGAATCTTTTTCTGTATGGATAACCATTTTAATTGAATGTTTCCTCTTTTCCTCATTGATTTGTATGGGCTAAATATCTTCCCTATTATTCATATGTTGACACATTCAACTCCAATGTGATGGCATTAGGAGATGGGGTTATTGGAAGGTAATTAGGTTTAGATGAGTCATAAGAGTGTAGCTCCCATGAGAAATTAGTGCCCTTACAAAAAGAGGAAGGGACACCAGAGCTTCTTTTCTTTCTGAAGGATGCAGCCAGTGAGGAGTTTATCTTCTGTAAGTCTGGAAAAAGGCCTCACTGAGACCTGAATCTACTGGCATGTTGATCTTGGACTTCCAGCTTCCAGAATTGTGAGAAACAGATTTTTGTTTTTCAAGCCATCCAGTCTGTGGTATTTTGTTATAGCATCCTGAGCAGAATTAGACAATCTGACTTGCCATTTGTATAATATCCAAATGTTCCATATATATGTCTATTTTTGACCTCTCTTATCTATAACATCAGACATATTTTCTGTCTCTGCACCAATACCAGATACTTCATCTTCTATACATAACCATTTTTTAAAAAATATATTTTAGTTGTAGATGGATACAATATCTTTATTTATTTTTATGTGGTCTGAGGATTGAACCCAGTGCCTCACGCATGCAAGGCAAGCACTTTACCACTGAGCTACAATTCCAGCCCTATAGATAACCATTTTAAAATTAATTTTTGTTTGTCATGATAGTTATTTTATGGATATATGAGTATGAATCTGTTATATATCTCTATTTATTAGAGAAAATGAATCTGTTGTAGGCTGAGTTCACCCTCCAAACAAAGAATAAAGAAAAAGGTTTATGTGCTGCTAATTTATTAGAGAGTACATTTGTAGAAACATGTTAGAGACCAGGAGAGTGGAACAGGAAAAGAGAAAGAGCCAATTTGAGGATCCAGTATTGAATTGGCTATTATCAATGGCAACTGATTTCTTAATCCAAATTCTCCAAGAAGATGATATATTCCATTTGAGGAAAGTTAGTTGGGGAAGGAGAGATGGGGAAACTTTTGTTTTTCATCTTTACCTTCTATTGGTCAAAGTTTTGGTTAACAGGCATTAACTACTTCACTTTAAGTGTGCATGTGAGGGTGCTAAGCAGGGCTACATGGCATTTATTTGCTTTAACAGAAAGAATTTGGGGTGGGCTAAAAGGCATGAAGCACAGTTATGAAGCAAAAAGTGCTCCCAGGTTGCATCTGAGTGAAATTTATTAGTGCCCATGTGAAGCTGGCCGCCACCAGCCACATCTGAAATATGAGACAGGTAAGGGTGAGTGGGGTCAAAATGGAGTATACCAGGTATCTGATATAACATACCTACTGCATCACTGAAGGCCCAGTTCACACTCTGTCCAGCTTTCATACCACAATATGCCTCCATTTTTTGTGTGTATATGAGAAGATTTGCCAAAAGAAGAATAAATCCAATTCATGAAAACATTTCCTTTATGGTACAAGTAAGTACAATTTCTGAAATGACTTAATGTAAGAGAGTTAGTGAGATAAGCAGGGGTAATTGCTACATCATCTGGACCTGAGTCATCAGTTGATAGCCATCATTTCCCAACTGAATCATCCATTTTGAATTTCTAATTTTGCCAGCGGCAATGTTCTTGCTTAATGGAAATGCAAAAGATTCATCCTAGAGGGATTAAGACCTTAGTTGTCTGGTCCTTTCCAGGCTGTGATTGCAGCAGTTTCCCATTTACCATCAATAATGGAAACACCCAGAGATATCTTAGTGAATCTCTGAGTTCTATACATATTCCTGCTTGTACCAATTATGTTATTATTAACCCAATATCCTCCATAGTCAATTTCCACTATAATTTCAATGGTTTTTCTCATTGCCTGCTTGCATAGTTGATATGAACAGACCAACATGACCAGGTTGTAGCCATATAAATCAAATTGAAATGCATCAAGACCTAAAGATTTTGTGAATTGGAAGAAAAAATGTTGCAATCAGATCAGTGGAAGCATTAGTGACAGGGGCTAATCCTATCACTTGGTTCATGGACAATGGATTCTAGCTTCTTGGGGAAGAATTATTTGTTCAGCTTATATGCTACATCTTAGAGGATAGCTCCCTGACATTTACAGGGTGATATCTGAAGTTAATACCTTTTTGATAGACTATATCATAATTTATTAGCTCCCTGACATTTACAGGGTGATATCTGAAGTTAATACCTTTTTGATAGACTATATCATAATTTATTAGGCTGTTTATTTCTGGAGATGATGGTATACATGGTAAATTTGTGAATCTCTTGGTCATGTATCTGTTGCTTCATTCAATTATTTGTTTTTTTATTTACACAAAATGAACCCTTCAGCCTTAAGCAATGTTTTATAGGATATCATGTTGATAGATTATACATTCTGTAAGTTTTTGCATGATATTGCTATCAGAGGCATTACAAGTGGGAGAAAAACCCTTTCTAGAGCAGATATTATACTAGTAAGGATGAATGACTGCTATTCAGAATGGGAGGAGTCTAAGGTAATCAACCTGTCATTTAGTGTCAGCCTGGTTTCCTTGAGGATTGATATTATGAAGTCAGCTTTCTTCTGCTGACATTTATATCAGGACTGGTAAGAGAAGGAGTCCATGCTCTTGTGTCTATGCAAAGCCTCCCTCTCCATCCCCATGGCCTCTCTGCTCACAGAGTAATCACTGAATCAGTTGCCCTACCAGTGAGTCAGCTGGAGAGGCTTATTGATATGGATGGAATGAGTCATCCACTCCACCTAGTTGTTGAAGACCTCTCCTTTGACAGAATTCTCTGTGAGCACTTATCTGAGATGTGATTTTTTTGCCCACTTTCTGGATTTTCCATATATTTATTTCCCAGTTTTCTTGTATCTAACATAATAATTATGTTTCTTTCAGGTGCTGGACCAATGTGGCAATCACGTGCCCCTGCTCAGCTGTCTACGTATAGCCATATTGCAAGCTGTTCTCTTTTCATTAAAAGTGGGTTACAAAGTGTACTGCTTACATCTCTGCTTACTTGGAAGAATCCCCTTCATCATTGTACTTTAGGGGTAACCTTCAGTAGGCCTATAATTTGGCAGTTAAGCATTTTTGATTTGTGCTAACATGCATATCAACCATCTGGGGCAAAGGTCTTTTCTCCTCTGTCAGTTGGTCATAGGAAATATTCTTGTGAAAATGTAGGTGGGAATTGGGAGATAAATTGGTACCATAGAGGTCAGGGGTCTGTGTTGCCTTTTCATGGAATTCCTTCTGGATCAGCTTGGAGTCAATCTTGAATATACTGTTTCTGTTACACAAAGGATTTATTGTATACCTACCTAATCTTATTATTGAATGGAGCTGATGATATAAAGCCCACAATGGGCATCTCTGATGGCATAATAACCTGATGTCCTATAGTCTCACCTAGGGCTCAGGAACTTAATTAGTTTATAAATGCAGATAGTTTATGCTGTAGATGGTATGGGTCTATACTGTAAGATTTTTACTTTAACTTTCTTATGTCTTTCCAAAAGCTCCACATATCATCCTTATCTATTGTAGTCATTTCTGAAGATGAGATTCGCTGGATCCCATCAAATTGGCTGGTACTGTCATCTGTATCTGCTGCATATTCTTTACTTACTCCAGTTCTTACCCAAACCTGATAGCATTTTTCAGTTCCTGGCATGGTATATTCTACCTCTAAAATCCAAATAAGTCCAAAATACTGTGTCTATTTCTTAGTGGCAAGAGATGTAAGGGATAATAACTTAGTTTTTATCTCAGATGGCATTTCTTGGCATGTCCCAGACCACCAAAAGTATTACTAATGTGGAAGGCCCCTGAATATTGATAGGAATAATCTGTTACTGTTTGACTTTCATGTATCCTACTAGGCCATATAGGGTCCTTTCCACTTACTACTCACTAAGTCCAATTAACATAATCTCATCCATATTGTGATCTATTATTGTATCCTACAGTGTTTAATTTTGAAGTTGTTGTGAAATATGTTATGAAGGAAAACAAGGGAGTTAGCATAGCTCTGGAGCAAGACAGTGAATAAGTTCCTCTATCCTAGGATGAGTAGATGAACTGCTTTTGATTTTATTCTCTAATAGAGTTTAAGACAATAGACAGACATATTCCCCAGAAAAATATCCACCTACCAAGTACTGAAGTAATATTTATCTGCTTCAATTAAAATAGGACATTTGGCACAGCAGCTGCAATTGGAGCTATCACTTAGTTAAGTATATTGCAATCTTGTGTTATCAGTATGATCCACCTAGTTTTTTTTCAAGGTGTGAGCAAGTGAATTAGGATATGATGGGGGACTATCACCTCTGCATACATTAAGTTTTAGGAGTGCTAATCCCTAAAATCCCTGTTAGGATGCAGTATTACTTATGATTTAAGATCTTGACTAGGAAGAAGGAAATTTCAGGATTTCTACTATAATATATCTTATCCCTCAGATCTGGGAACAAATAAATAGTTCTGGCATCACAGGTCCATAAAATCACCTCCAGGTCTAAATCATGGCCTAACTCTTGTGGCTGTGTTTGTGCTGGGAGCTGACGGTCCAAAAGTGCAGGTCAGAATGCCCCAGTTGCTATGGTAATGCCAGCCATGGGTGGCTAGGTGTGAAGGCACATGGCTCTATCAGTCAAGTCCCTATCAGTCAAGTCCTTGAGTTCGGCACTTTCTCCCAGGAATAGAGGATTCTGAGCAAAACAAGATGACCCCAATGTCTTGCCAGTACTGCATCCTTCAGATTGCCTGCTTTGCTGAAACTTTGCCACAATTAACCTTTTTTTGGGGGGGGGGGTACCAGAGATTGAATTCAGGGGCACTCGACCACTGAGCCACATCCCCAGCCCTATTTTGTGTTTTATGTAGAGACAGGGTCTCACTGAGTTGCTTAGCGCCTCGCCATTGCTGAGGCTGGCTTTGAACTCGTGACTCTCCTGTCTCAGCCTCCCTAAGTGCTGGGATTACAGGCTTGTGCCACCGTGCCTGGCTCACAATTAACCTTTTTTTGTTTTGTTTTGTTTGGTACCAGGTATTGAACTCAGGAGTACTTGACCACTGAGCCACATCCCCAGCCCTATTTTGTGTTTTATGTAGAGACAGGGTCTCACTGAGTTGCTTTGCACCTCACTGTTGCTGAGGCTGGCTTTGAACTCACAATTCTCCTATCTCAGCCTCCCAAAGTGCCAGGATTACAGGTGTGTGCCACAGCACCTGGCTCACAATTAACCTTTTGATGATGAAACCTGTATAATAACCTTTCTAAGCTAGCTCTGGGGTCAGTCAAGCCTCACTAGGTCTTGGCTTTCCCACTGGGCCCCAGCCTTTTCTCCCTATGTGTGTCTGTCTTTTCTCCATTCCCCATCACCCCACATCTATTATCTCCTTAAGTAAAGGCTGCAGGTGCTGAGAGCAGAGATGAGAGGACAGAGATGAGAGGGCCATTACAAGGTTTGGTTATTCACTAAAAGGACTCACAGGATTCATCACACAGTCATGATCTTGGCTATGATTTATAACAGTAAAGAATACATAGTAAAATCAGCACAGGGGAAAATGCATTTGATGGTCTAGAATAAATCATGTATAAGTTTCCAGGAGTTCTCTCCTGTTGGAGTTACATGTGATATGCTTAATTCCTCCTGTATCAAATTGTAAAAACACATGTGAAGCCTTATCTACCATGGAATCTTTCCTGAGCTTAGGAATCCTTGGTTTTTATTGACTGATCACACAGGTGCCCAGCATGTAGGAAAATGGCAGACTCCCAGAAGGAAAGTAAGTGTTCAGCAGAATCCACATTATATATATACTTTAGGCATAGTAAGTTACCCTTATCAGTTATGAAATGATGGGAACATTCTCCAAATTCAAGTTCCAAATGCCAGCCAAGGGCAAACCAGGCAAATAGACCTTTCTAAGGACAGCAGTCCTAGGCATACAATATTAATTAAAAAATTTTAATATATATATATTTAGTTGTCAATGGACCTATATTTTATTTATTTATATGTGGTGCTAAGAATTGAACCCAGTGCCTTACACATGCTAAGCAAGTGCTCTACACTGAGCTACAACCCCAGCCCACAATATTAATTTTTTCTGCCTTCCCATTTGACTCTTTGGCCAAGGTGTCTTTACAATAAAATTATTATCAGTAGGACCTTGCATATCAGGGTAAGACTAACCTGAAACATTGGCCTCAGTAATGCCCACCACAGCTCCTAGATTTGTCCAGTTAAAACAATTCCATTAACCATACAGGCCTATCTTAAGACTTCAGGTGTCCTCCTCCTTAGATTTTTGTATTACCCTTTTAAAAAAAATCCTGGCCTAAAGCATCAACTCAGGCACAGCACAACTTTAGCCATTAAACTGAAGCTAACCTGAACACCTTATAGGGACGAGGCAATATCATGATACTCAGGGTACCTATATAAGAAATTCAACCCCAGAGAGCATATATAATACCCCTGGAAATGAAGAATTTACAACTACTAGGGCACCTCAAAGCAGGATGCCAGCGCCCGCGCCAGCACAAAGGGAAACCGAGTCAGGCGAGGGAGCCGCGGATGAAAAATCACTCACACACACACACACAGAGCAAGGCAAGAGACTCTTTTTATTGAGCTCAAGTCCCTCTTTATATATGTTAAGAGGCCCTTTGTCCTCCAAGCGCTACAGGGTGCATAGGGTGTGACAATTCTATTAGCATCCTGTGGCTATTCACAGGAATGCGGAACTTGTTACAAGATGGAACTATGGCCAAAGCCATATGATTGACAAACCTGATATTTGTTGCACATTATGTACTATGGATGCGTCCAGGCCAGCTCTCTCTCACACAGGATGTATGTATTAGTTAGGCAGTAAGATTAAGAAGGTCACCAATGTGGTCTTCTACTTTGGATCATCTCACTCCAGGATTCTTAATTAATTTTGGATAACAGGTCAGTCCCTGGTTTGAGAGGGACTGTCTGAGGCAGTTAGTTCCAAAAAATTTTACTTGTCCATGATGCCAGTTCATCCACCTCGAGAGTATAGGTGATATTTGAAAGTGTTCTACTACTGTCTCAGAGTCAGTTCTTACAGTTGTGTGTGAGTGTAGACTCAGCATTCCATTTGAGTTCAGAGCATTGCTGCAGTTTGAAAAGTCAGCACAGATAACTTCCATGAATTGGGCAAAGCTTCCAGGAGTAATTCTGAAAAATAGAGATCATTAATACCATAGCAACTCTTCACTCCTCCCCAAGTGCTGGGTGTTTTCTCCATTGTTACAAAAATCAGTATGTTTCATTCAGCAATCATGACTTTATAATTTTTCAATAATAAATAATTATAATTGTATATTTTAGTCCCAGAGTTTTTGTCTGGAATGTTTGGTCATATGTGAGAGGGATAAATGCATGTTCAAAGAAAAACATTGTTTTAATATAACTTAACTAGAAAGATATATGTTGAGAAATTGGTCATAATTATATCCTGAATTTTTAAAGATTTCCAAAATGAAATAACACAACCTCCTATCCCTTTATTCCCAACCATTTATCTAGAAGACCAGTCTCTTTCTAGGAACAAATGCACTTCATTCATTCATCTATCTATCTATCTATCTATCTATCTATCTATCTATCTATCTATCTATTTTGCTCAGGATTACAGGTGTGTGTCACCGCACCTGGCTCACAATTAACCTTTTGATGATGCTAGGCAAGTAGGCAAGTACTCCACCACTCATGCTAGGCAAGTAGGCAAGTACTCCACCACTGAGTTACGTCCTAAGTCCTGGACAGCTGCATTTAACAATCACATTGCCTTAATAAGATGTGTATATCAGGAAACAGGTGAGGGAAATAGTATCAGACTATAAGTCCATTGTTGCAAGTTACAATCAATCCAGAAATCTCAATGCAACAAGCCAACAGCAGTAGAACATCCCCAGAGTGGGTCCAGAGTCTGATCTGTCAAGAATGGACAGATGGGTCATAATCTCTATGATATGCCTTCCTCCAATATGCAACTTTCCATCATGTTATCATTTGGATCTCAGATATCTCCCAAAAGCTCATGCAGTGATAGTTTAGTTCCCAGCTGATGGCACTATTGGGAGATGATGGAACCCTTATGAGGTGGGGCATAATGGAAAGAAGTCATTGTGAGTATGCCCCTGAAGGGGATATTGGGACCCTAAGACTTTCCTCTCTCTTTTTTCTTCCTGGACACTATGAGATGAGTGGACCTCCTACACCTTGCTGTCCCACCATGCTGTACTGCCTTGCCAAATTTCCAAAGTGACAGGGCCAAGTGATTATGAATTGAAATCTCTGAAACAGTGAGTCAAAAGGTCTTTCCTTCTTAGAAGTTGTATACATCAGGTATTTTGTCACAGTGATAGAAAGCTGACTAACACACAATCACAGGTTAGGAATACAATCAATCTCTGGATTTCTCTATATATCAGAAATATAAAACAAATCAGCATCTTGATTTCATGGCTCCATCAGAGAATAAGTACCTTTCTGTGGGCATCTATAAATAACCCAGGTGGCCCACACAGATTCCATTATGGTTTTCACTATATAAACACCAAAAGGGGTATCACAACTCTGCAGTAGTCATGGAGTTGGTGTTCCAGTTTTAGAGACTGTGTCAGCTTTCATTTTGGCACAGCTCATTCTGAGACTGAAAAACACCATGGAAGACAGTACCAGAGTTTAGCTTAGAATCAGATTCAGGCAATTAGAATTTGTGAATTTAAGATTCCAAACGGTTGGCAGTAAGGGATGGTGGGTGCATTCTCAAAATAACAATTTTTAAGGGCCAAAATGAGAGCTGCTATCTAAGGATAGCCATGTTATGCCTACAATTAACTCCTTTTCTGCATAGGGTTCTTCCAGCTGTTAAGTATATCTATCCCAATTATACATTCAAGGATGTCAGAAATACCCACATGGTAGGTCTATGAACTCCTGTAAAATGGATTTGAGCCCAAATTCCACTCATCCCTTGATCTCAATAAGCCTCCATTCTAACTGGAGGACCATGATGGTGTTTTGTATCACCTTGGAGCAGAGATGACTCAGATATTTTAACATTTCTTGAGAAATCTGTGCAATTTACTTTCTTCATTGCAGTTACCTAGGCAAATGACTGCATATCTGTTAAGTAAAAAAACTGAAGGAACATGTAGAGTCTATATTTGAAGTGACATTGCCCTTACTGAAAAGGAGTAGCTTTACCTTCAAGCAATGGGTGCTGGTGCAGTGATCTAAAAACAGAGTAAGGGACTGCAATTGTCCATTATAATAGCTGTAAATCAGCTCTCAAATTTTTTTTATTAAACAAGTCAAATAATGTTCTATTTCATTGTCTTTCTTCCTGGAGCCAGGAATACCATGAATACCATGGTTTATTTGGCATAGCCACAGATCTTTACATGTCAAGTTACCTTGCTTGCTATGCTGTACTTGCTGCCTATTATAGTAGTTAAATCTACTTTGCTACTGATTATTAGGTACAGTGGCCTGGACTTTATTATTCTGAAATCTCACCATCCTCAGTTGTGCCAGTTATCTCTCTGTTCATTACCAGTATCATATATCCTGAACCTCTCTTGCAGGACAGTCACCCACCAAGCTTTGCAAACATGCAGGGCAGTATTCCTCTCTTGTGCATTCCTTACCAGTGAGGAACATGTTTTCTGGACCTACTTAGGGAACATAGTCATTAGGGTTTCAGGTGACATATAGCAAATCCATTGTAATATTCCCACCTGAGACTTCTCATACTCTCTTCCCCACAGTGCTCAAAGGCATGCCATTCTCTACCACATGTATGTAGGTCATAAATTATGTTTACTCCTTCAAATATGCATTGGCTTTTGTAGCCAAAGTATTAGAATCTACTTCATGTATCTTCTCAAGAATCTTTAATACCTAGTCATGGGTGAGTTTTCCATGTTATTTAATTCTACCACATCTGCCTTAAATTCTGAATCCTGGTCCAATAACCTCAAAATCCACTCTCACATGTTTTCCTGGTTCCTACCAGTATACATTAGTCATTTCTTGACATTTCCCTCAAAGTGTAAGTTATCTCTCCCAGAACAGAGTCTTATTCTCTACTAGTTATAAACTGGAAGAATGAGGATTGGGGGTACATATGTTGAGGAGAACATCTTTTTGTGAAGCACCTTTTTTATGAGATTGTTGTATGATTTCCAGAAAAGGGAAATTAGTTATCTTGCCATCATGATAACAAAATCCCTGAAATAATTAACTTATAAAGAGACAGGGCTTATTTTGGCTTATGGTTCTGAAGGTTCCAGTCAATCATTGAGTGGCCCCAGAGCTTTCAGCCTCTGGTGAGGCATTGCACCAGGAAGGAGAGACACTGGGATCTCACAACTGCCTTTGAAAGTATACTTCTGATGATCTAAGGATCTTCCTACTAGACCCCACCTCTTAATGGCTCCTGATCACACCACCCTGGAGACCACACCTTTAACACATGGATCTTTGGGAGATATTTATCCAAACTATAGCAAGGGAAAACTGCTTTTTTTTTTGGCAAGTAGTAAAAGTCTGCCTATCTTGGCCTGGAAGATTCAGGAAAATCAGGAAGTTTAAGAGTCTCATATTAATTCAGTTATTCCAAATTGGCATTGACTTTGACGCAGGCTACAGAGGCTGAACATTTAGTGTTCTATGCTGTTTTCCACATTTTCCATAAGAAATACTGTTGTGTATATCTAAACAGAACAACAACAACAAAAGAGAACCTGGTGCTGATTTTCATCTTGCAACTTCAACCAAAGCTCAAAAAAAAGTGTAGAAAGCTGTACATATGATGACCATTTTGGGTCTATTACAAAATTTCCAAATTGGTTTATCGTCCCCAAATCAAAGCAATTCACCAAATTATCAGAATAAAGGAAGAAAATCATAGACTCATCTTAACAGGTGCTTTTCATTTTTGTGAACAAAAGACCTGACAAGAACAATTTAGAGTTGTGTGCAGGGTGAGACTTCATGGGGCACAGGAAAGAGATACGTTGCCTGCAGATTTGGGCCAACTTCATTCCTGCTAAGGACATAGGAACTTCAAAAACTTTGATGGCCAAGATTTCTCAAGGGAGAGATAAAATAAGTAAGAAGAAGAAGCTTTTGGACCTCAGCTTTCCCAGTGAAGAAACTAGAGTTTTGCCTCCAGATTCCTCCAGCAACCAGAAAAGGAGCCAATTCCCTTTACTCTTCCAAGAATTTGCTCAGGAGTTTTGTTGCCCAATTTGCAAAGCCCAGAAATACAGTGGAAAGAAAAGCAGAAATGAAGATCCTGAGAATGGGACTGCCAGAGGCCAATGTTCAGCAGGTAGAATATCAACTGATGGAGGATTTTCTGGGACTTACTCTCCAGGAGGCCAGGGGACCTGGAGAACAGAGACAGTTAAACAGCACTTTCCCTGAGCATAGTGGCCAGAACCTCAAGACACCCATGCCTGGAAGTTAGGATTCTCAGTCACACTTCTTTCCACTCAGAAAAAGCCAGTCAGGACCACTTGGCATGAAGGAAAAGCCGGTTGGATGGTGGAAACATCTTAGCAAAACTAAGATAGAGAGGGCTTAGAGTTTAGGTGATCATGGCCAGAAAGTGCTCCTGCCAAGCAGTGATGATGAAAGGGAGCCAGACAGAGGAGCCCCCCAGGAGGGAGGTGCCCAAGCGGAGTAGGGGCTGACTTGCCTAGGGTACCCAAAGAAGAAGGAGACAACATCCCTGGTACTCCAGTACCTGCTTCTACCTTGTGCCTTGCTCAGGAGTTGAGCCCTGCTACTCTGTGCCTGAAGACCTAGTCTGTGGCCCAAGACTTCCCTGACCCAAGGTAGATATCCAGTGGGACAGGTGAAGAAGCAGCCTAGGATGCACTTACCTTAAGGCTGTTGTTATAGCAGACCTCCTTGAGCACAGACATCCATGAGTTGAAACAGAGAGCCCCGAAGGTAGCCAGGCCAGATGGGCAGGCTAACATAAGCCTGCCTGCCTCTCCCAGGAGGAGAGGTCCTGGCAGAGGCTGCAGTGAGGCCCTGCTGGACTGCATGCCTCTTGCTGAGGAGACCACAACAGGTAGAGGAGGCTTATGGCTGGATAAAACCCAGATGGTGATAGGTAGTTCTAGTTCCATAGTAACTTGGCATCTCTTGATCAGGCATTCTGTTTCTACCACATCAAATAGCATGTTTGTTTTAAGATGAGTAATTCTCCACTGCCTTTGTCATGGCCTTGCTCTAGTACACCAGGATCTGAATTATAAGTCTCTGAGACTTGCTATAAATTCCACATGGCATCTTTTCTCATCACTTATCACTCTAATGCTGACAATTCTGCAGTGCAATAACACTTGCTCCGCAGCCTAGAGCTGCTGCAAATTCCTTTGCTACTTAGGATTCACTCAAAGCTTTTTTTGGGGAGAGGTACTAGGGATCTAACTCAGGAGCACTCGACCACCGAGCCACATCCCTAGCCCTATTTTTTATTTTGCTTAGAGACAGAGTCTCATGGAGTTGCTTAGCACCTTGCTTTTGCTGAGTTTGGCTTTGGTGAACTCAAGATCCTCCTATCTCAGCCTACTGAGTTGCTGGGATTACAGTTGTATGCAACTGCACTCAGCCAAAGCTGGTAGCTTTTTGTTTTGCTCATATAAATCCCTTGATATTGCCAGTACTATATATATTACACATACATATGTATATTATATATCTATTATACACACACATATATTTCAATTATGTATTGGGAGATGAGTAAAATGACCATATAGACTGATTGTAAATGGTTTCCCATGTGAACATTCATGGGTCCTTTGCAGGGAGGACTGGGGGAATCATTAGTGTGTACACTTGCCATAGTGTTGCAGAGTCTTTTCCTTAGGAAACCAGTCTCCACTTCATTTTATGGGTTCTGGTCTGAAAACTGGCTGAGGTTGGGAAACTGGGCAAGGAATCATGACTTTTATTGAAGCAGCTGTCCTTAGCCTATGAATCATCAATTATTCATTTTTTTCTGATAGTTCAAGTTGTGTAATATCTTTATTGACTTCCCAACTATCATAACACCAGAAGCCATGTTATGTTAATTATCTCCATAACCCTCTATAGATAAAGAACCCATGGATACCACCCAAACTTGCCACACATGACAGTTTCATCTCACTAGATTTTGATGATAAAGTGCTGCCACCTGACACCTATTTCTTCATTGTTTCATAATATTACATAGGCTTTGGGATGTCAGTGAACCTAGTTCTATAATGATCTCTCCTTCTGTCATTCTTGATCTATACAGAACAGCAATCACTTAATTTTTCTGTGCCTTTATCATAACTGCTTTACTTATGGCTTTCATGAATGGTGTAACCTCTGGATCTCATAATCATCTGATGAGCTTTGGGTGTTACAGAATAGTGATGGTTAACTTTATATATCAACTTTCCTAAACTAAGTGATTTCCAGATATCTGATAAAATGTTTATGGGCATGTCTATGAGGTGTTTCCAGAAAATATCAGTATTTATTTTTGGTACTGGGGATTGAACCTAGGGTGCCAAGCCACTGAGATATATCCCCAGTAATTTTTTTATTTTTCATTTTGAGACATGGTTTTAACATTTGGACTGCTGCCTTGTGCTAGGAGTTGTGTTCTACCTATCACCAGTTATTTGCCCATTGGGCAAAGAGTAATCAAGTTTCAAAACTCCATCTTATCACGTGCTTTACAAGACTCTCTATAGTCACCCAAGTCCTGGGAAGCAAATTTCGGGATGGAATGTACTGTAAAGGATATTTTTTTAGGATGTGCCTTGGGATTACTACCTATGGAAGAAAAGGAAAAGAACCAGACAAAGGGAAAAGCCAAACTATGATATGATAGACTGACAAACCCCACCAGGAACTCAGAGGTGAATCTGAGCCTTTGAAGTTATTCCACATTAGGCCAGCTTGGCTGGGAATTTACACTCCTGTCTTACTCTGCCACTAAATGTAGCTTGCCCTAGGAGGACCAGCTTTAGATGAGGTAGATATGTATAACAGGAAAACTCTGAGGATTCTGACATTGAGTCCTATCTACTGATAACACTCCCAGAAGCTAAAGCAATGAGACCATTTGAAAGTGAGTGAGAGTGGTGCACATTTATGTCCATTGAAAATTTTTAAAAGGCTATAATAGCAGAAAGATCAGTAGAGTACAGGAACAGAGAGGATGAGGGAGGGGAGGGGAAGAGGAAGTACTGGAGACTGAATTAGAACAAGTTATATTCCATGCTTTTATAATTATGTCAAAAATAAATTATATTGTCATGTATAACTAAAAAGAGCCAATTAAAAATGTCAAGATAATTTTGATACAAAACATGTTAAAAAATAGTACAAGGAGTTTCCATTTGTCCATTATTCAAATTCCACAAATATTAACATCTTAAATAACCACAGTATTAGAAATTATCATTGACACAATTAACTAATTTATACACTTTATTTGAATTTTGCCAATTGTTCCACTGATATCGTTTGCCTGATCTGGGAATTAATTCAGGACCCCAGTTTGCTTTTAATCATTGTAAAGCCAGAAGACCAAAAGGAGGCAGATTAAAACCGCTGCTGAGTAAGGCTTTATTGGGATGTATGTCCTGGGTGAACTCCTCAGTCCAACAGATTGGGTCCGGGAGAATCGCGCACGTGTTCCACGGTACAGAAAATTTAAAGGGCCCAGTCCAGAAAAGGAAGCCTTAAGGCAGGAAGAGAAGAGTGATGAGGTAGGAAAAGGAGGTATTTAGAGTCCTGTGTCCTCTGGGATTGGTCAGGGGATCCTATTGAGGTCAGAGTCCTTCTTGGATGAGTCAGGAAAAGCCCATTAATTTGGTAGGAGGCACCATTACTGCTTATGTATCAGCATCTGGTTGGCTGTTCCTTTGCACATGCCGGCTGCTTGCTGCTTTGTTCCCTGTGGCCTGTGGCAGCGGCCACATTGTACATTCTATGTTCGCCTCTGGAGAAGAAACGCAAAATCTTGAGTGGACCTAACAATCATATCTTCTTAATTTCTTCTAACCTGAGACAATTCTCCAGTCTTTATCTTCTATGACCTTAATACTTTTAAAGAGTATTGTCCAATTATTTGTTAAATGCCTCTTAATTTGGAAACTTAATTTGTCTGATGTTTCCTCATGATTGTGCATTTTTGGCAGGAATAACATACAAATGCTATTAGAACAAAATGTCCAGGCTGCCCACAGCTTGAGTACCAATATTCAGATAACAATTATTGGTAGGAAGGAATCAGATTTATTCAAGGACTGGAAATATTGAAGAGATTAAGGATTTTTTGTCTCAAAAACCTATCCTAGAGTGGCTAATAGGTGCAAAGGACTTTTATGAGGAGGAGTGGTAAGTACAGGAGGCAGTAAGGCTATGTGTGACAGGTCTTCCTCATCTAGGGATGGTGTGATTCTCTTTCTCTGACCAGAACCTTGCAGTGAACTTTACCTTCTGCCACTAGTTAAATAAAACCTAAGGAAGGGCTACTCTGCAGCAAAAAGGATTAGGAGGGGAAGAAGGGCAAAAGGGAAGGGTGGGGAACAAAAGGGCAGTTTTAAAGGAGTTGCTGTTACAAAGTGATGCTTAGTTTATTATATTAGGAGGTATGGGATATTAAATGTTTCATTACTGGTCATGTTATGTTTGGTTATTTGATTGAGATTTTATCTCTAAAGTAAAGTTACTGCTTTATCCTGTGTAACTAATAAATAGTATTTAAAAGTATCTTTGTCTTTCCTTTTCCTATGTCCCTCCCTTTCCTCCATTCCCCATTGTCTAATCTACTGAACTTCTATTCTTCCCCTCACCTCCCCCTTATTGTGGGTTAGCTTCTACATATCTGAGAAAACATTTGACCATTGGCTTTTGAATTTTTCTATGTACATATATGAAAACAACACAGTGAATCTCACAATCATGTACACCCATAAAAATGGGATTTTAACTAGAATAAGATACATTACATGCTTATGTAATTATATAAAAATGGATTCTGCTGTTGCAACAGTGGTGCACTTTATGCTTTAAATATAGCCTTTGCTGCTTTGCCACTGCTACTGATTTTTTAAATGAACATGTTTCTTTCTTTTTCCTCTCTCCTTGCCCCTCCCTAATCTCTCTCCTTCCCTCATCTCAGGGGAAACAGGATTACCTTTTTTCAGATTTATCTGTCCTGGAATACACACACACCATAGGAATGAAGTAATCCAGACTTTGGGGATGGTAACAGAAGATCTCAGAAATGACTATCTCACAAATTAACAAGTGAATTACAACTCCAACAGAGAACATGTGGAATGTAGCCTTTGAATCACCCCTTTAAAAGCCCCCTGCTCCTGATGGTGAGCAGACCCACAGCCTCTGGGATAGCAGTCCCCTGTTTCTCCTTTACTAGCAAAGCAATAAACCTTCTTTTTCATTTTTCTCAAAACTGTGTCCTTGTTATTGGATTGGCATCAGGAACAAGGACCAAGCTTTCAAATGGCCAAGTTTTCAAATGCCAATCTGAATTGCTGCTTTCCTATGGTGTGTATGTGCTCAATGACAGATAATTATGCTTAATTATCTGTCTTAATTATGCTTAACAGGGGAAGAAAAGTAATCCTGTTTCCCCTGAGATGAGGGAGGAAGAGAGATTAGGAAAGAGCAGGGAAAGAGGAAGAGAAAGAAACACGTCCATTTAAAAAGTCAGCTGTAGTGGCAGAGAAGAAAGGGCTATATTCAAAGCATAAAGTGGACCATTGTTAACAGGACCATGCTCCAAATCCCAGTGGCTCATGCAATAATTGCTATCTTCAATAGCATTCCACTATACTAGTAACTTTAAATACAATTTTATCTGCTGAGTAATGAGTGGCAAGTGGCATTGCTGTTTTTAATGCATTCTGGAGTAGTTGCAGAGCTTTCTTTGATTCTGGTTTAATTTAAAGCTGACATCCTTAAGTAATGAGTGGCAAGTGGATTTTCTATTCTTAATGCATTCTAGAATAGCTGCAGAGTTCTGGAGAGGTCCAGAAACTTTGATTCTGGTTTTAATTTAAAGTTGACATGCTTTCCTCAGCAGAAAAGTCAGAGAAGTGAGACCAGAGGTGCTACCAGTGTTGAGAATAAGTCAGAATCTGGATCCTATTTCCCCAATATTGTAGAATGAATGATAGAGAGAAAGAGAGAGAGAGAGATATTCCATGGAGGAAGGGGCTCAAATCTGGTACCCGAGGGAGTGGGGGTGTCCTCCCCATTTTATAGATTTTAGATTTCCTTTGTTCTCATGCCCTCTCCTCCCATCTGCCTATGTAACCCAAAAGGTGGAGTGATCCAAGGTCAGGAAAGGAGCAGTCCAGGAGCTACTTATTAACAACTTTTTGCAGGGAGGAACAATTCTTTGGAGGCAAGTAACCATGGCAACAGGTTGGAGAAGGGGAAAAGTGCTCTGGAGGTATTGGCATTTTATATCCACTTGAATTAGCTCCCATCTTTCTGACCAATCATTCATTACCTACACTGACTCTCCTTGTGCCCCCCCACCTCAGAAGGATGTTGCCTCCAAAATCAAAAGAGGATCACCAGATTTCCCTTTTTCCTAACAGTATAGAGAAAATGGGGAAAACAGCAACTGTTTTTTACTTTCTCAAGTATATCTTAACATGCCACAGACCTAAGCAAAAAAACAAACTAAGAGGGAAGCTTCTTAATTTTTTCAGGGCTAAGAATCAAACCAAGTATCTTGTGCATAATATGTAAGTGTTCTACCACTGAATTATACCCTATTCTCAGCTCCTAAAGTTTTTGTGGATATCCCTTTCTCCTCTGGAATGCAGGGCTTCTAGGGTATATGTTACCTAGAAGTACAATCAGATTTTTTTTATTAGCATTATTGCTGAAAATTCAGTCCTTGTTGCTGATGCCAATCCAATAACAAGGACACAGTTTTGATAAAAAGGAAAATTTATTGCTTTGAAAGCAAAGAAGAAACACAGGGACTCCTGTTTCAGAGGCTGTGATTCTGCCCATCAGCAGGAATATAGGGCTTTTAAAGAGGTGATTCAAAGGTTATATTCCACATGTTCTCTGTTGGAGTTGTAATTCACTTGTTAATTTGGGAAACAGTCATTTCTGAGGTCTTCTTGTACCATCCTCAAAGACTGCATCACTTCATTCCTTTGGTGGGTGTGCACTCAAGGACAGAGAACTCTGCCTAGTTTGGGGAAGAAAGATAATCCTGTGTCCCCTGAGATGAGAGAGGTAGAAAGAAACATGTCCACTTAATAAATCAGTTGCAGTGGCAGAGCATCAAGGGCCATATTCAAAGTGTAAAGTGGACCACTGTTATATTTCCCCACTGTCAATTTATACATTTCATTTCTATGGAAAAAAGGCAACGACATCTCCAAACTACTTGCTGCTGAAAGGGGGTGAGGTTGAGGGAAGTAACCCAAAGTCTTTATTCTCTATGAGGTGGGGAGTGGACCATTAAGGACATTCAATATCAGAGTAATCCAGAGGTTCACAGTGGCAGATGGCAGGTTGTTGAGAATTCTCTCTGGAACAGGGTGGTCTGATAGGAGGTGAGTGCGACGATGCCAACTAACCCAGGAATCAGGCACTGGGAGGCAGTGTTCATGACACAGCTCAAAGATTTATTGGAATACAGGAGCTTATATGTATAAGGGTGTTCAACCAGAGGATTACCTACTTCATTTTTAGCCAATTACCTAAAAGGTCATCTTAGTTGGTGAGAAGCCAGGGCTGGCCAACAAGAAGCAGGAGCCGGTATCAGACTGGGACTAGGGGAAGCTGCCAAGAAGCTGGGACTGCTGGCAAGGAGCCAAGGTCAGAAGAAGAGAAGTCTGGCTGGACATATCAATTGGCAAAGAGCTGAGGCCAGGGGGAGAGAAGTCTCCGGGCACATCAGTTGGCAAGGGGCTGGAGCCAAGTCTTGGTGTTCCAAGACCAGAGAGAGCAGGGTGTTCCTGCCTGCTCAGCCTGGCAGCTCTCCCTTGCATCACACCTGTGTGACCCAGTCTCCTACATATCCCTCTTTTCTTTTAAGTCAGTTTTTAGATGATCTTTTGATTTTTTGGATCCTCTGATTGAGACATTGGAGAATTAATCATAGAACTAATATTGACAAGGACATTTTTATGACAATTTAGAAGAGAAAGTCAGGAATACAGCTTGTCAAGTACAAAGAAAATGACAGAGTGTATGACATGTAACTTAGTGTGATTTAACTGAACAATAGACTGAGTTAGGAATCACTATTGGAGGGAGATTGAGAATTGGCAGTAATAATAGCACACATTAATAAATACAAAGTAGTCAGGGAAGGATTAGGTTCTGGGCTCATATCTTGAGCCTGTTGGGCAACACGTTTAAGACCTCCCCAGGTCACTAGGGGAGCTCCAGATGTCTTTCTCTGATGTCTCTTTGACTGTGGCCCCTCTGGAGGGTCTTCCAAATTGAGTCTTTTCATCTGGGCTGTTGGTGGCTGGTTTGACATTATGTCCAGGAATCCACACAGGATGTGGTTCTGAATCTGGAAATACACAAGCAAACCCTCTCCCACGGGTTAACAAAGGTTCAGGGCCCCTTCATTGATTTGAGGATCCTTCCAATACACTAGAGGTAAGGGTGTTGTTTGTTGCATTGAGCCCCAGTGTTTTGCAGCTGAGGAAAGTCCATGTTTGTCAAAGGTTCAAAAATTTTGTGTTATAAGGATTTTTTGTAATTGCAAAAAGGGTGAGGGTCTTGTTATTCCCTCTATTTCCCCCTTTTATTTTATTAAGGCCTCTTTTACAGTCCTGTTTTTATGTTCTATTATGCCTTGTCCTTGAGGATTATATGGAATTCCAGTGATATCTTTAATATGCCAGGAGTCACACCAGTTTTTAATTTTTTGTGAAATAAATGCTGGTTCATTATCTGTTTTTAAAGACCAGGGTACTCCCATAATATTAATAGCCATCAATAAAGCCGTAATAACATGTTTGGTGGTTTCTCCAGCTTGAGCCAAGGCACATGTAAAAGAGGAGTATGCGTCTATAATCACATGGACATATTTTTGATTACCAAATTGAGGAACATGTGTTACATCTATTTGCCACAGGGAGTTGGGTATTAGTTAATACTTCAAGTCAGCATTTGTCACTGAAGGAAGTCCTAGAAGGAATGATAATTAATTACATTTTAAACAATTTATAGAGAACAACATACTTTATTGTCCAACCATCTGGAAAGAAAAACATGTGAGGTAGTGATTTTAAAGACATCACTGATTTTGTTTGTTTACACAATTTAAATTGAACTTTTTGAATCACGTGAATCAAAGGTATTTGGATCCAATTTTTAATTTTAGTTTATGAGTGCTCTATATGCTGGATTTGATACACAAACACATGTAGAAAATACACAACATGAAACACATGTAGACATTAAATGAAAAATAAAGGCTTCTTGAATTAAAGGTATACCTTGTAAATTGGTCTCTGAGCAAAGTAGAGTGTAAAAAAAACTTTTATAGTTGGAAGAAATATATCTGATCAGAAATCTTAATTTTAGCACACAGAGTCAAAATCAGGAGCTTAAAAAATATATAGAATTCAAAACCCAAGAGTCCTGGAAAAAATGACGTAACTGTTAATTGTTTCAATAAAGCAACATGAGAAAAAAGGAGAGAGAGAAGAGGGAGTGGGAAAGAGAAACCTCGGGTTAATTTGAGCATATCTCCTTTTTCTTTCCTTTTTTTCCCCTTTGTTCTCAAACCCCCTATCAGGCTTTTTCTTTGCATTGGAATGTAAACTCCAATTCCATCTGGCCAGGGGAACTGTTATCTGTCCAGGGCTTTTTAACCCTTTTTTTCCCCAGTTGGCATTTAGGCCAGGTTTGGGTATAAAACTTTATAAAACATTATCTCCCATGACTTTTGAGGAAGGAGGCTAGCCAAATTTGAATTAACTTAAATTGTACTTTAGTTCAATAATGAAACCTGTAGCAATGCTCTTTAATAGTATCAAAGAGTTCCCGGAGCTGGCATTCAGGAACCTTCACTCCCATTGAATGTAAAAATCCTGTCAGCAAGGTTAATAGTGTACATGCATAAAGCTTATTGTTGTAAATACAAGGTCATCTATGGAACACATCCTGCATTTGTGGTTACTGTATCAACTTAGTTTCATTTGTCCGTAAGTTAGCTTTCTCTTTAGGAGCTGACAAACATATTTGTGTGTAAGATATTGTAAGCACACCAGCATCCTGTCACATTATGTTTTTTATATTTCCCCCTTGTCTTTGTGCAGTGAGCATATTACAGTCAAAGTTTGAGCGGTTACATCTGTTAATTGTTTTCGTTTCTGCCAGCATTGGAAGACTATATATAAAAAACAACATAATCCAATGATTAATAAAGCATTACCAAATGAAGCTGTTAATAGGGTAGACACATGACCCAAAGGATTGAGATTATTAAGGCTTGTAGATAGCCCTTGTAAAATATCTAATCCCATGAGAGTTGGTAGGGTCTTGCTAAAGATATTAATAATTTGTTGTTCTAATTCCATTATTTCAGAAGTTAAATTTTGATGTCCTATCAATAAACTTTAACTTTATCCCAACCATGACTAATATTATAAGGCACGGAAGTTGGTAGAATTCCAATCACACTTGAGCACACTACATGTTGCTAATATAGTAATTTGATCTCCTAACCAAGATACAATATGTTGCAAACTTAGAACATCAGTGGCTAATTGAGAATCTAAATCCTTTTGTTGTTGTCACAGCAATTGAAAGTCTTTATGCCAGTTTTGTATATAATCAGCATTTTTTAATATAATCAGCAGTTAGTATATAATCAGCATTGTATATTGTATATATATTGTATAATCAGTTTGTATATAATCAGCATTTTTGTATATAATCAGCAGTTAGTACTCCATGATGTAATAGCGAAAGACAAGTTAGTAATGAAATGTGGTTTTTGATGTTTGGGCAAATTTTTTATACCTCCACATTCTGGGGGAGGAAAAAAAAGCTGTTTGATTAGTACACACTGGGACTGCACGTTCTCCCCAAGAAACTCCTCTTATTAAAGGAGGATTTGGAATATAAGCCCAATAAGCATAGGATTCTGCATTAACAATATTTATCTGGCAAGTTACAATAACAAGCATTGTCAAAACTAAATTATATAGCAGTCTGAGTATTTCCTGTTGTTTAGAACCTTCATGCCCTTGTGATTCTTGTGGACAGGGCATTTTGCAAGAAGCTCCCTTACTATGAGCTTCTAGAGAACTTTTTTGGGGGGCCTCTTTTCCCTCCTCAGACTCTTCCTCTTCAGGCAGTATAGACACTGCAGCCATAGCCTATACTGCTTTATCGTGATCTTGTAGAACTTGTTCACGAGGAACCTCACATAAACATGCAAGTAAAGCACAAATAATGGGGAAAAAGTCAATGGGAACTCAGTACCTTCCTGTACCTCTTTCTTCTTTGTGACTACTATTATCCTCTCCCAAGTTTCAACATTCCATATACTGCCTGAGTCCATCCAGGGCCATAAACCTACTATAATGTCCCATATGTTATCCATCTCTTTCTTAGAGATGTCAATACACCTACTCCTTAACAAAGCCAGTAACGTTTGGGACTGTGGTCCCCTAGCATGAGGGAGCACATTACCCATTATCAAGGAGGTCACTCACCTAGTGCAATACAGCCATCTTTCAGGTCCGTATGCCCATCTATCAGGTCCCTTGTTCAGGTGCCAAAATGTTGAGAATTCTCTCTGGAACAGGGTGGTCTGATAGGAGGTGAGTGTGACGGTGCCAACCAACCCAGGAATCAGGCACCGGGAGACAGTGTTCATGACAGCTCAAAGATTTATTGGAATACAGGAGCTTATATGCATAAAGGTGTTCAACCAGAGGATTACCTACTTGATTTTTAGCCAATTACCTAAAAAGTCATCTTAGTTGGTGAGAAGCCAGGGCTGGCTGACAAGAAGCTGGAGCCGGTATCAGACCGGGACTAGGGGAAGCTGGCAAGAAGCTGGGACTGCTGGCAAGGAGCCAAGGTCAGAAGAAGAGAAGTTCAGCTGGACATTTCAGTTGGCAAAATGGCAAGGCCAGGGGGAGAGAAGTCTCAGGGCACATCAGTTGGCAAGGGGCTAGGGCCAAGTCTTGGTGTTCCAAGACCAGAGAGAGTAGGGTGTTCCCACCTGCTCAGCCTGGCAGCTCTCCCTTGCCTCACACCTGTGTGACCCAGTCTCCTACAGCAGGTGACTGGACAGACATAGGGCAGGGATCATACTCAGCCAACAGTAAACAAGACAGCAAAGCATTACTTTTTTTTTTGGTAAATCATTAGCACAAAAGCAATTAGTATTTCAACCAGTCTCTGAAAACCATGAAGAAAGTAACTCATAATCATATGAGTGAAAAACAGATCAAGTTTATTGCTGGGTTGAAAGTTGGTGGCTAGACAAAGGGGGGCTGGGCATGTGAAGTCACCCACACATGCCACGACTTCCTGTGTCCACCAAATGGTTGAATGCTCACCACTCTGATGTCAACCAATCATCAATGAACACACTGAACTCTGAAATAGGCCCATACCTGTCACTGGGCCTCAGCCAACCAAGAAGAGACACCTCTTCATGAGAGTCTTCTTCCCTCAACCTACCCATAAAAGAGGCCTCTCCCAGTCTTGGGTGTGACTCCCTGGCCCACACTGGCAGACCAATGAACCTCGCCTGAGAGCAGACCCCAGTAAAGCTGTGCTTTTACCCTGTCAGCTAGTGGTCGTGGTCTTTACCGCTGATCTGGCCTTACATTTATCAATATAGAAAGTTAGGAAGATTTGTAAGTCTATGAGATCAGGCTCAATTTAACTCAGGACAAACTTGTGACTCTAGAGTTCCTCTGTGATCATCATTATTTGGCACTCCCACATGAGAACACTTCCTTTGTATCCTCCAGCTGTACTTGCTTTTGGTAGGACTAACACAAGCATACACCTTAAGTTGCACTTAAATAAACCATTGTTTTTACTTTAAATGTTCATGTAGGACTGTGCTATGGCTATACTCTCCTGCAAGGTGTTTAAGACCAAGTTGGTCAAAACTGACTTTGTTCCTGTCTACTCTTTAAGAGTCAGCTGAGATTCCTCAGAGCTCACTCTTGGGGACATGTGTGAAGCCTCTTGGCTCCTTTAGCTTTCCTGCCAGTGTTGCACCTGCCAGGATGTGTCAGGATCTGGCA
>PVHX01018548.1:24650-36792 GCA_004024805.1 Geosciurus inauris | reverse complement strand
GTGGATCGGGGCCCTCTGCAGTTCCTGCCGGTCCCCAGGAACTCTGGAGCAGAACTGGGGCGGGCCCAGGCTGCCCTTGGGCAGGGCTGCCTCTCGCTAGGGTGTCTGGGGGGACTCTTACCCTGAGTTTGGGCTCTTCAGTGGCTCGAGGTGGCAGTTCCTGGTCTCCCTCCTGCTGGACACCCGTGGATGTTTCTGCCCCCAATGTCAATTCTTCCCTCCAATTTTTATAGAAAAATAAGTGTTTACATCTCTGATTTATTCCTGGTAAACCTTAGTGAATCATAGAATTTTTAAATGGAATACTTCAGGCTGTTAGGTCACTCTGCAACAGTATAATTTACTCTGTGATTTTGTTTTATTTTGTAAACTCACATAAATACAGGGCAAGAAATATTAAAATTGCCAAAGTAATTATTGTCAAATAGAAACTCTCTGGAAATGGTGGTGCATGCCTGTAATCCCAATGGTTCGAGAGGCTGAAGCAGGACTGTATGTTTAAAGCCAGCCATAGCAACTCAGTGAGGCCCTATGCACCTAACACCCTGTCACTAAATAAAATATAAAAAGAGAAAGGGCTCTCTGTTGTATGTATGTAGGGTTTCTTTTTTTTTCTTTTGGTACTGGGGATACAACTCAGGGGTACTCAACCACTGACCCACATCCCCAGCCCTATTTTGTGTTTTATGTAGAGACAGGGTCTCACTGAGTTGCTTCGCACCTCGCCATTGCTGAGGCTGGCTTTGAACTTGCGATTCTCCTGTCTCAGCCTCCCTAAGTGCTGGGATTACAGGCTTGAGCTACCACGCCCAGCTTGTATGTAGGGTTTAAATTTAGTCTTGTGGACAGAGTTAGGGTTAGGTTCAATGTCAGTGTCAGTATTTATGGTGAATAGGGAAGGCCTCTCTGGTTGTTCAAAGGAGCTCTCTGAGGTGTGTGTTGATGGCTTTCTGGGGTGAGTACATAAGCTCTCTGATGTTTTTAGTGAGGATGTGCAAATGAGTATAGGATATACTGACACTGGCATGTATCTGGAAATGTGGAGGGGATGTTCTAAGGTGGCTCTTTTTGAAAATATGAGATCACAAATTGATCACCATCAAACAAAACGAGACAGAAATATGAGACTCAAACACACTCACACACACACACACACACACACACACACACACTTACAAACACCTGCTCAGTGTTCAGCCCTATCTAAAAGGGCAACTGAGTGGTGCACTAGACTAACCTGCAGTGGTCTGTCTTGTCCCACCTCTTGTCTCTGTGGGAAAAAAACAGAGTTGTAAGCTCCCAGCATGGATCTGGAACTTCCACATTGGGAAAACCTATACTCATGGCTTTCCTGAGACCTGAGCATCCACAAATGGGTAGATAACAAGAACTCATGGCTCTGGACTTGCTTTCTCAACACAAGTGAGCAGACTGGGGCAATATCTGGACTTTGGGTGCCTAGCTACTAAGGTTCCAAGTTCTGTGTGTTCCATTGCCAAGGGAGTGAGGTCACTTCCTTGGGGACTCTGTTGTTTTATATGGGAAACAACCTTAACTCTATGGATTTTTTTTCCATCAGAGGCAATACCCTAAATTGAACATACTGGATTTGGCAAGAGAATGAGATTTGAATGTAGAAAATGACTCTTTTTTCTATTCCTGTGAAAAATGTATGCTCTTGACTTAAGAGGACTTATTTAAAGTCATCAGTCTTGTCATCTTTGGAAAGACATATTTACTTTATTGAACTTAATATTCCATAAACTTCCTGCTGATCACATTGAAAGGACACTCCATATTCTACTGTCCCATCACCACAGTAAGTGGAGCTGCTAGAAAATGAACCCATTTTCAAGGCAGCCTGGAGCAACTCAGAAGGTGAGGCTGGACACAGAGCTGAGGTTATTATAGATTTTGATACCAGCAAAGCAGCATGGGACATCTATAGCAGCATACTAGGAGTATTTTATGTGGAATAGTTGAGGATTTTAAAAACTTTTCATATAAATTCTCTTTATTTGGAGGAAGGGTGGTACCAGGGATTAAACTCAGGCATAGTTGACATCTGAGACACATCCACAGCCCCATTTTGTGTGGTTTTTTTAAAACACAGGGTCTCACCAAGTTGCTTAGTACCTTGCTGTTGTTGAGGCTGTCTTTGAACTTGCAATTCTCTTGCCTCACTCTACCAAAGTGCTCAAATTACAGGCATGAACCATCATGCCCAGCTAAATTATCTTTTCCTGCAAATAATGAGAAGAATAAAACCATCTTTCCTCACCCACAGTTGTAACCAAATTATTTTATCTTGGTGAAGTACACAGCACACTTTTTGAGCGCAGATTTTCTACATATGTAGCATTAAGGTTTAAATGAAAAGCTTTATAAATTATATTTTAAAAGGAGGGCATACATTAAGTGTTTTCAAACTATGGATTGAAATAAATGTATATAGGTGAAGAATCTCCTACAAAAAAAATCTCATAACACTCTGTAAATAAAATTTGAGAAAACCAAAAATGTTTTCCAGGAGGGAACACATGAAATTAAAAAATCTATGTAATCTTAAAACTTAGTGTTTGTGTGTGTGTGTGATCAAACACAGGGTCTCACACATTATGGACAAGCTGTCTAAGACTGAGCAACATCATCATCCTTTGGTTATGAGATTAAATGTATGCTGCACAAAGCCAATTGTTAGAAGAAAAATATTGAAAATATGGATTTATAAAATTAACTTTTTACCAAGTGCTTACATGCATGCTTATGATCCAAATTGCTCAAAAATATAGCACAGAAGTGTTGTAAATTTCAGGCCAGCCTTAATGAGGCATTGTCTCCAAAAGTCTCAAAACAAAGAACAAAAAGAACTAGGGATATGGCCCAGTAATTACTCACCCCTGGTTTCAATCCCCAGTACCAAAAATTTAAATATCTAAACAAACACATGAACAAGAAACTATAAAGATGGCAAATAATTATATTAAATGATACTCACTTTCATATCATTATAAATTATAAATTTAATTATAAATTAAATCAATAGTGAGATAACTTACTATCGCTTTAAGGGGAACTTGGGGGGGGGTGCAACGTGGGTCCTGCTTGATGAGTTGGGGTCCAGAAAAGATGAAGAAGGGGTCTTCATGGAGGAAGATGATATGGGGTCTTTCTGGACAGTGGTGGTCTGCGGAGCCAAATTCCCCAGGTCCCTGGGGTGTAGGTAAAGAATCTGCTCTGCCCCAGTGAGATGCAGAAACACTGGAGTGAGATGCAGAAAATACCATTTATTCCAGAAAGTATAAAAGCTTAAATACATTCTTGGACCAATCAGATCCAAAGGTCACAAACAAAGGGGTGCTCTTTCACAAGAGCACAGTCTATTAGCATAGAATGGGGAAAAATGGAAGGGAAGGGTTGGAAGGTATGGAGATGCTCCTACATCTTACCACTCCTATTACCAGTGCTTAACTCTAAGAAGTGACAATATACAAAGTGCTCTCAGATGCGGGATGCCTGCAGTTTCAGGCATTGCTGGAAAAACATATGCCATAGCTACTCTGGAGGATGGCTTGCCAGTGCTTTCTAAGGCAAGACAAGTCCAATCTATGACCCAACAGTGTGCTCATTATTTATCTACATTTGGAAAAGTGCTCTGAAAAAGCATGTTGATCCAAAACTGCCATGCAATTATGAACAGCACATTGATTGATGCTCATCAGATACAAATTCAGAATGTCTTTCCATGGCTGAGTACATACCAAGTGCAATAAGCCTAGCTTAAGAGGGAAAATGCTTTATAGCCCAACTTTGGTGACATTCTAGAAGACACAATGTTACAATCAAATGAGGAGATGCACAGGATGAGACCCAGGAGGGTCCCCAGTGCAGGAGTCTCTGTCCACATGGAGTTGGGGCACAACACCTTCCCTGTGCTTGCTTGTGTTCAGCAAATCATAAACTCTCTGAACACTTCTTATACAGACATTTGTGTAAACTTAATCATTTAGGCATGATGGGCATTAATTCAACCTCCAGCTTCCTTTCCTGAGAGAGGTGAGAAATTGAAAGTTGCAAAATTTTAGTCAGTGTTTGGTAATTCTCACAACCATCCTCATTCCTTAAGTAGCCCTAGGTACCAAAAATTGTCCTTTTAAGAGCAAAATACCTCTCTATCTCCACAGACATTCACAGACACAGAAAGATATAGTGGGCCCATGCAGGGACCAGAGTCAAAGACCAAATGATAGTACAACGTTTGCACTTACCACCCCTATCACTCACTAAATATGAGGATTTGGAAACTTTGCTCCAGGTACTGGGGCCAGAATCCAAAATTATTTTTCTATTATTTCACATAATGTAATCAGAAGCAATAATGAATCCATTTTTCATAATGATAAAATGAATTAATTAAATGGCAGGAGATAGGACCAGGTTTCTCACTGCTGGGATGAGAAATTATGGATCAGTAAAAGATGAACTCAAAGTGATCCATGGCATAATGGATAATAATTTACTGACTGAATATCAGTATAATCCCACATTTAATTTTATACATGCCAGATAGTTCCACAGAACCACAGTTAAAATTGGGCTGAGGTGTGAATGAGAACACATGTGGCACCTTTCTTGCATAGTCAATTCAGTTTCAGGGTCAAGATCCGTGAGCACATTCAGCTGATAAAAGATGTTAATGCTATTCTTTGGGTGGCCTAGTATGGATCTCATAATATAACTCTGTCCAGATGACAGCTATTGTATTAGTTTAGATGCTGTATTCTGGGCATTGTTACTATTAATAACCATGGGCAGATGTTATATTAGCTTCAGATGCCTTACCATGGGTATTATATTTGGATAACATACTACAGGACAGCTAGTATATTTGTCTTGAATGTTATAGCATGTGCATTCTATTAATATCCAAATTCCATGGAAGCTATTATACTAATTATAAATGCTGCACTATTGATAAGTTAGTAGGATTAAAAGCTTGGTGCACTTATATTAGTTGAACTTGCTATGGTATGGATATTACATCATTATTAAAGAACACATGGCAGCTAGGGTATCTGGTTTTGATGTCATTGTATGAATATCATATTAATATTAAAGGCCACAGGTCAAAAATTATGTAACATTTAGAAGCTCAACTATTCATATAATGTTAAAGTTCAAGTCAATATATCACATTAATTTTAGTAGAATCTTACAAATATCAAATTAGTTTAATATCCACTATGTATATATATTATTAGCTTAAGATAGTATAACAGTCAGGTTAATATTAAAGTCTGCAGAGCACCTGTTTATCAGTTTTTGATGTGATATTAAGAATATTAAATGAATATTAAAATCCACCAAGAAGTTATTATATTGGTTCTGGGTTTACAAAAAGATATGATACTAATTTTAAAAGCTACAAGACATATATTTCATTGGATTTAGTGGCCATAATATGGTCATATTAGTTTTAAAAGAAAACAGGGGAGCTAACATATTAGTTTTAGATGCTAGGCTAGGGATAACATATTAGATTTAAAGGACACCACACGGCTAATAGGTCCATATTGAAAGATCTACTTAGGATATTATGTTAGTACTCAAGACCCCTGAATGGCTCTGATATCCATTTCTGATGTTTTCATAGATGAATTATATTAATATTAAAGGCAACAAAACAGCTCTGTTATCAGTTATCCATGCTATTGGATGGATATGTCATTAAAAATGGGATAGCTTACTATTACATTTAGAAGCCACAGTGAAGTTAATATGTATTTTTTATATTTATTTTTTAGTTGTAAGTGGACAGGATATATTTATTTTATTTTTATGTGGTGCTGAGGATCGAATCCAGTGCCTCATGCATGCTAGGCAAGCACACTACCACTGCACCATAACCCCAGCCCTGAAGTTAATATATTAATATTGAAATCTAAAGGTAAGTTATCTTATGTGTTTTAGACATCCAGTATGGGTATTATAATCATGTTAAAGGCACAGAGAATCTATCGCATTAGTTTAACATGGTATAGTAAGAATGTTTCTTTAGCATTAAAGCCCACGTCAGCTCCTATTTTTCAAGGGTTCAGCATGTTCATTATATTCATATGAAAGGCCCAAGGACAGGCTGATATTCTCTTAGGTTTAGATGTTATGATGTGGATAACGTATTAGTGTGAACAGAGAGCAGCAATTATAGCAGTATTTGATGCTATGGTATGCATGAAGTGTCAGCACTGAAGGACTGGAGACAGCTCTTGTATTAGTTGCAGTGGCCACATTTATCATATTCTGTAAATGTAAAATGACCCCAGGAGCTACTATGTTAATTTTGGATGCAAAATGACTGGTAACATGTTAATATTAAAGCCACCAGGCATCTACTGTATTAGTTTTAAATGCTAAAGTAAATGTATTATATTAAAATTAGAAGCCACAAGGCATACTGAAGGTATGTGTCAGCATCCACAGTGATTGTTTTGAGAGTGTTAGGGACCACACTAACTATATTGTGTGAGAGTCAGAGGCCAAGGGAGGATATTGTTTCAGGGTGTCCGAGGACACTGTGAAAATATTATGTGAAGGTCAGAGGCCACAGGAGGGCATTATGTGACTGTCAAAGGCCAAAGGGAGTATATTATATGAGTGTCAGAGGCCACAATGTTGGTATTTTATGAATGCCAGAGGCCACAGCAGGGCAATATATGAATGTTTGTGGTCACACTGAGTGTATTGTTAGTGTCAGGGGCCAAGTGAGGGTATTGTGTGAGTGTCAGAGGCCCCTTTGAAGACATTATGTGAATGCAAGATAGAGGCCACAGTGAGGGTATTATTTGAGTGTCAGGCCAAAAGAGGGTATTATGTGATTGTCTGTGGTCATATTGAGGTATTTTATGAGGGAGAGAGGCCAAAGTGTGCATATTATGTGCTTGTTGCTGGGCACAGTGTAGGTATTATATGAGTGTCAATGCCCACGGTGAAGGTATTATGTGTGCGAAAGGTCACAATGAGGGTGTTATGTGAGTGACAGAGGTCACAGAACAGTATTAAGTATGTTTTGTAACTTGTTTAAAGATAGTTGAGCAAAAGGGCTAGCTGTGAATATTATATCTAGATAAAAGAATCTTTTTACAGTATGTGCAAGACCTGCTAATAGCCAAATGTAAACATAACCACAGCCTTTAAAATAAAAATGCTGCAATAAAACCTCTTACCTCATGTGAATATGCCTCATGTCCAATAAAAATGTTTCTAAGAAATCACCAATCTAGGAATGCAGATTGTTCAATGAACCTGAATTTTAATATTGGGATGATAGTGAAATACAGAATGGATGCCAACTGACCAATGATAATGAATTGGTGCTCAACTGGCTGTCTTGAGGTATCTTGGGCATTAAAGCAGAGTATCTTGAGCATTAAAGAATCACTATAAATGAATCTGTATTTGTTGCATTCAGCCTGCACCTCTCCCCAAGAAGTGCAGCCCAGACAACTCTGCAGAAGCAGCAAAGTTTATTGAGGAAATAGGCACACAGGCCAATCGATTGGGGTCAGCTCTCCTTTCCTTCAGAGAGTGACCCTGAAGTGAGGGTTTCAGAGGTTATTATAGGGTGGGCTAGCTACATGACTCAGGAAAACATGATTTGGCAGGTATTCAACCTATAGTTATTTACAGTTCAACCGTGACAGTGCCTCCTATGTCCCCTTTCAGTTCCTGGAACTTTAGGTAACTGGCCAGGGGATCTGGCAGCCTGTGGTTTTGTGCCCCCATCCATGAGAAACAAGCATACAAAGCATTAATCACAGAAGCACAAAGAGCAGATTAGCAGATACATGCAGGCCTGAGCCAGAGTGACTCCATTTTGAGTTTGGATTTTACATTCCCCCCTTTTCTAGTGAATGGAGTCAAACCTTTGACTCATCATATATAAGGAGGGAATTATAGTGGGACTGAAGGTACCATGAGTTTAACAGCACTATTTTTTTGTTTTATATAGTTAACCAGACAGATAATAATGCAGGGGCCTATTATAAACCCCAAAAGCAAAAGTATAAGGAGTCCTGAAATAATCCATGATACCAATTGGAGTTATCTGTTTTTAATTTATCTCTTTTCCTTAAATTTTCTCGGACCAGAGCTAATGTGTCCCTAATTACTCCTGATTAGTTTGCATACAAGCAACCAGTTTCTCCCAGGACTACATATAAACCTCCCTGCTTTATGAAAAGCAAGTCAAGGCCTCTCTGTTCTGGAGGGCTACTTCTGCTAAGGAATCCACCTGTTGTTTGAGGCAAGAAATAGAAGACTCTAGGTGCCCTAAGTCTAGGTCTGCTTGTTGGCTGAGGCTTTTGATATTTTTATTACTGACAATAAGGGAAGTTGTGCCTAGGATGGTCTGTGCCTGTTAATCCTAGTCTCACTACCAAGGGTCTCCTCCATACCAATATATTTGTGGCAAAATGTTGTGGTCAAAGTTCCTTTGACCCATCAGTTTTAAAATACCAGGCATTGATGCAGGGAGTAATACTAGAAGTGCAAGCAAGCCAAGTAAAAGGAGGGGCCTTGAAAACAACTGTGGGAAACTGAGGCAGAAAGGTAGTTCCCCACTGATTTTATGAGACTAATCAAATCATTGATTTATCATCATCAGTATGAGTCCCAGTTGCTGTTGTTTAGACTCTCCATTATAGTAGTTCACTTGGGGAATAATGTGAACAGTCAAAAAATTTGTTCCATCCTGATGTGCCAAAAAGCTGTAGCAATAAGCAGGGAGTTATTCCTGATAAACAGCAAACCAAATGTCCTCTGGAGCCACGTAGAAATTAACCAACAGTCCTGAGTAACATTAGGTTTTGTCTGATTAGAGCTGGGGGTTGGACTGACGAAATATGTTGTTTTAGCAGCTCATATCTTACAACATTGTTTTAACCCAAATCATCCTCCATTTTTTAATTGACCCAATTACCCATTTAAATTTATTGTATTTTCCCTCTAATTTTAGGGAACTCTTACTGCTATAAGGAAAAGGGTGACTACTGCTCTTGCTGCTTCGAGCTGAGAGGGGGCGATGTGCAGTGGGGCAAGCAGTTTGGAGTCTCTTTGTATAAATTGGATCAAGGGGTCCATGATGAAAGTCTGATTCAGGAAGTACAGGTTGTAAATTCACCTGGGGGTGCTGCTTCTATGAGAGAAACAAAAGACATGAGCACTGAAATGAGATCAATACATAGTAAATGTTGTAGCATCTGGAACATGTCAATGAATATCATGAAGATAATAGAAATCAATAATCCCTCAGGTGCAATAATCCAGCAGGTGCAAGATCTAAGAAGTTATCCCCATAACAAGGCCTAACAAAGCCTAATAAGGCCTTTATTTGGGAATGTAAATCTTTTATATTGTCAGAGTTATCAGGAATGTATACACAACACTTAGTTAAGTTACTTTATTTAGGGCTAGAGAATCATACTAATAAACATTGACTAAACCTACCTATGTTTGAGGTTAGGAAGATCTGTAGGCCTTGAATTGACTAACAACTTTTTACTCTGACAGGTTTTTTTTTTTTATAGTTATCAGGCCCTCTTGCTTACAAATCTCTCTTTTGTTGTCTCCAGTCTTATTTATTCTTGGGGGTCTAACCCAAGTGTACATCTTAAGTTACAAATAACTATATATATTTTTTCAATTCCCAGGAATGGTTGTGTTGTGGTTTTAACTGTTTTTGCTAGGTGTCCAAGATCAAGATGATCAAATGGACCTTGTTTTTATTTATTGTTATGAGTCAGCTGAGTGTTGTTGTGGGACACTCTTGGGGAGCTTGTGAGCAGCTTCTTAGCACTGATAGTGTCATCTGCACTAGGATGAGTTGAGGTCTTACCGACCATGTGGCTTCCCTTGGATGCATCAGCGATGTCTCCCCTTTCCAGTGACCTTTCTCTTTTGCAGCATGCACATGGACTGGCTTTCTGTTCTCTAGTGGTCTCATTAATTTCCCTGATCAGGAGGTTATGCGGTCCAGAGTTTGTAAAGCTCTTCCCCTTTTCCCAGGGTTCAGGCTGACTCAGAGGGCAAGAGCCAAATATTGGCTTCCTTAGCCCCTTTATTTTAACCTTAATATTTAAGCCTTGTCCTTAAACATCCAGCAAGTCAGTCTTATCAGTCCTAAAGAGTGGGGCTTTAACTTAATGTTTACAAATGTATAGTTATTTTTACCTTTTTATTTACTATCTGTCTATAGATAGCTTAGTCTGGGTTATATATTATATTTCCCATTTGAGATATACAACTTAAAATGAACTGAAGTTTGGCCTACTTTGGAGTTATTGTGACATACAGCTCCTGAGTCTATAGGAATGTCAGTTACAATATTAACCTTTAAACAGATCAGGCTCTTATTATCTTTTAAAAAATACATTTACATTTTTATATTTCAGTGTAAAAGGTAACATAAGGTTTAGTTTTGGTTACAAAACATCAAATGATATAAATAAATCTCCAATAAAAGTTGTCATTTCTATAAGTGTAAGTTTATCATTACAGACAACTTTAGTTTGTAGAACACCAGCTTGATAAAATGTTCCTTTAAATCTTTTACTTTAAAGACTTGTATACTTGAAAGATAGTTGAAACATTTATACCCTTTATATAACCTTGTTTTTAGTGATGACACAAAGTAATTTTAAATTTCTTTTTTAATGTTACCAGTTTATGAAAACACCAATAATGTTTAAGTATATTACCTTAAGGAATTTAAGGAGTTAAGAGTATTTGATGTTATATTTAACAGTTAGCATTTTAACTTTATAAACCATTTAAATGTCTTTAACAAACACATCCATGATCAATCTCATACATGTCAGATCTAATTTACTTACTTTTTAAAAAAAACAAAATATTAGACAAGTGCATTTCACAGCATCATTTCTTTTCCTGTTGAAGAAAAATCCTAGAAACAATGGATACTAAACATTTTATAGACATCAACATTTTATTAACAATTAACCACCTAGAGAAGCTTGTGAGTTAATAACTTTTAAAGACATTTTTATTTTTATTTGGTTACCCAATTTAAGTTGAACTTTTTGAATGAACCAAAGGTATTTGAATCCATTTTATTTTTTAAATTTTAATTTATGAGCTCATATGTCAATTTTGGTACCAAACATATGTAGACATGGCAATACATGTAGACTGACAATACACCAGTGTACCTACACAGAACAAACAAACAAAGGCCTTGTAGCTTATCTTTTTAAAACATATTAGATTGAGAGCTAACACTTGTAAAATAGGTCTAATCAGAAAAATATATTAACCTAGAGCACCAGATCAAAACTAAGAACTCAAAAATAGAAGTTTAAAAGCCTTCCTGGTTTTCATCCTGATGTGGTCCCACTCATCAGAGGTGAAAATAGTTAAGGGACTATATGCAAACGGGGCCCCATTTCTCCTGAGGGAATCTCCCAAAGAGGCAGCAAGGGAGTCTGCTTCCATTGGTCTCCTTAGGAGACTCCCCTCAGCTCAGGGTCCTGTTCTAAACCAGTTTTTCTGGTCTTTTGGATAGTGGCCACCAAAATCTTAGTCTGGCATTTTGGAAAACATTTATTACCTGGTCTGCCATGGTTAAAATCTTTTGGGTCACCTCTAATAGCTGGAAGTTACTCTGTAAACTCAATTTTTGGAGGTTTCTGTGAATATCTGGGGCTGAGTGAGAGACAAAAGCCAAATTTCCTAGACAAAATGATGTTTTTGCATATCTTCTTTTTACCTTTTAGCTTTTATTTTTGACATTTTTTTTTAGTTCTGTTGGGAGCTGTTTGCATTTTAATGCAAGCTTTAGTGAGCATAGCTAAAAACATTTTTAACCATTTTTTTCCTTTGGTTGGTATTTGATCTAGGTGGCCAGGCTTCCCAAAAATGATTTTTTGGAGCCGGGCGCGGTGGCTCAAGCCTGTAATCCCAGCACTTAGGGAGGCTGAGACAGGAGAATCGCGAGTTCAAAGCCAGCCTCAGCAACAGCGAGGCGCTAAGCAACTCAGTGAGACCCTGTCTCTACATAAAACACAAAATAGGGCTGGGGATGTGGCTCAGCGGTCGAGTGCCCCTGAGTTCAATCCCCAGTACCAAA
>PVHX01018548.1:0-24550 GCA_004024805.1 Geosciurus inauris | reverse complement strand
TGATTTTTTGGAACTGGTAGGCAGTGGAGAGTTTGGCGGTCCCCTCCAGAGGCCATCTGACCTTGAATGTGGGTCATTCAAGGGAACAGAAAGTGGTTAGTTTACCTGAGTAAATGACATCCCCGGATTTGACTGCCTTCTGCTGAAAATCCTTAAAGTGTGATTTGATCAAATCTGAAGGGCTAGGTATGGATGAAGATTGACTCATTATTTCAAAAGACAAGATGACAGTACAGAGACAAGACAAACAATAAACACACCACAGTTAGGCTAGATTTCTCAAGGCTATAACACCTTTGTGGCCACTTAATATTAGGATGGTTTTGTGAGCTCTTACCTGAAACCTGAACCAGACCAGATAGAGTCCACTGGTGTCCCGGGTGGAGTCCTGACTCGGGAGAACATGCTGCGTCCAGCTTGGCCTTTGAGTCCCTTGTGGTATACCAATACAGATTTGACCTATTCCTGAAGGGGAATTAATTTCCCTTGGTAGAGAGGATCAATTCTCCATTCCACACTCCTGGGAAAGAGAGTGGGTGGAGCAGCTGGGAAGATGGCTTCCTGGCCAATGCACCAATTGTTGCATCCAACCTGCACTCTCCCCAAGAAGTGCAGCCCAGACAACTCTGCAGAAGCAGCAAAGTTTATTGAGGAAATAGGCACACAGGCCAATCAATTGGTGTCAGCTCTCCTTTCCTTCAGAGAGTGACCCCGAAGTGAGGGTTTCAGAGTTTATTATAGAGTGGGCTAGCTACATGACTCAGGAAAACATGATTTGGCAGATATTCAACCTATAGTTACTTACAGTTCAATCATGACAGCGCCTCCTATGTCCCCTTTTATTTCCTGGAACTTTAGGTAATTGGCCAGGTGGTCTGGCAGCCTGTGGTTTTGCCCCCCCCCATCCGTGAGAAGCAAGCATACAAAGCATTAATCACAGAAGCACAAAGAGCAGGTTAGCAGATACGTGCAGGCCTGAGCTAGAGTGACTCAATTTTGAGTTTGGATTTTATATATTGATGAGTCTAAATGAATAAAGCAATATTAATACATAGAAATTGATGAATGAATATTAATAAATTACTTGGAAGGATTGATATCAATGAATCAACATCAGTGAATCTATATCCATGAATCTACAATGATGAACCTACTTGATAAATTGATATCCATCCATGAATGGACATTAATTAATCTACATTCATTAATTGATATTAATGGTTTGACATCAATGAATTTATATTCATGAATCAACATTGATAAATTGACATTTATGATTTGATGTTGATAAGTGGGCATTGATGAATTGACAATGAGATTAACTGATACAAATGAAATGACATTGATGAATTGATATGGATGAATCTACATCAATGAATCAGTATAGATGCATCAATATAGAAAAACTGATATTGATGAATCTACATCAATTTGTTGAACATGGATAAATCAACATCAATGAATTGACATTGAAAAATCAACATTGAGGTATTGACAATATATCCACATGAATGGATTGACATCCATGTATCAACATCAATAGACCAATGTCAAAAAACAAATTCGAAGAATGAACATTGATGAATGGACTTCAAATAATTGTATTCAATTCATCAATATTGATGAATAGACATCAATAAATTGAAATTAAAAAATAAAGTTGATGAATTGATATCAATGAATGCACATTGAAGAATAGACTGATGAATCAACATTGAAAAATTGATGTAGAGGAATCAACATTTGTGATTTGACATCAAGGAATCAATGTGGAAAAATTCACATTGAAAAATTTACATTGAAGAATTGACACTGAAGTTTGGACAGATAAGTGGATGCTGATGTATCAAAATTAAAAAAATTTTGTCAATGAATATACCTCAAAGTACCAATATCAAAGGAGCAATATTTATAAATTGACATTGAAGAATTGACATTGATGAATCAAAATCCATGAATCAATAGTGATGGATCAATTTTAAAAATTGAATATTGATAAGTCAACATTGATGAATTAACATCCATGGATCAACATCAATGGATTGACATTGATGTACTGACATCAAAGAAATAACATTGAAGAATTGACATCGATCAATGGACTTTAAAGAATCAACATTAATCAATGTCACTTATTGATGTCAATTTTTGTCGATTATTTATCATTGTCCATTCTTCAAACTCAATTTATTATGTCAATTCTTCAATATAAATTTTTCAATGTTGATTCATCATGTTGACACTTTGATTTTGACACATTTGTATTGATTCTTCCAAGTCAATCCATCAATGTTGAGTTATTAAAGTCAATTTTTTAATACAATGATATACATATATCAATGTCAATTGTTGTCAGTCTATGTCAAGTCATTGATTTTGATCCATCAATATCTATTCATTGTTATTGTTTCACCAATATCTATACATCAACATCGACTCCTCAATTTATTTATGTTGATAAATCAATGTCATTTCATATTGTTTCATTGATGTGCATATATGAATATTTATTCAATTCAATGATGTAGATACATCAATTTCAATTCATCAATGTCAATCTTTGGTGGCAATTTTTTCATAACAGTTCATTGATTTCCCTCAGATATATCAATGCAGTTACATAATCTTGATTCATTAATATCATTCAAGTTTGACTTTTGATTATGATTCATCATTCTTGATTCTTCAAATTTAATTTATTGATGCTGATCCCATCAATGTGGATTCATTTAGGTTGATTCTTTGAAGTCAGTTCATTGATATCGATTCACTGATGTTGATCCATTGATGTCAACTCATGGATGGTCAACCAATGATACTGATTCTTATATTTTGGTACATTGATGTTGATTGCTCAATATCAGGCCATCGATATCTATATATCAATATGGATGTCTATACATCAATTCTTTGATGGAGAAACATCAATGTTGATTCATTGATGGCAATGCTTTGATGCCAATCCTTCAATGTTGAAACATTAATGTTGAATTTTCAAAGTTGAATCAATGTGTTGATTCCTCAAAGTGAATTCATCAATGTCAATTCATCAAGATTGATTATTTGATTCATTGATATAGATACATCAATATCAATTCATTGAAGTGGTTCATCAATGGTGATCCTTAGATGTGGATTATTAGATATTAATTTTTGGTTCATAAATGTAGGTACATCCATGTTGATTTATTGATGTCATTCATCAAAATTTATTTTTAATGCAATTCATCATTTTGTCAGTTCATCAATGTTGATTCATTGGTGCAATTCTTTGATGTTGATTCATTATGTTGATTCTTCAATGTTGATACATTGATATCAATTTTTACATGTTGAATCATCAAGGTCAATTTACATGTTGAATTCATCCAGGTCAGTTTTTCAAAGTTGAATCATCAATGTGGATTCACTGAAGTTGATTTGTCAATACAGTGATGTAGATACATCAGTTTTGATTAATCAATTTCATTTATTGATATCAATTTTTTATTTTGATTCATCATTGCTGATTCTTCAGTCAATTCCTCAATGCTGATTCATCAATGTTGATCCACTGATGTCAATTCATTTATGTCAATTCCTTGATATCGATGCATTGATGTCTATACATAGATTTAGATGCATTGATTTTTTGATGTACAAACATCAATGGAATTTAATCAATATTGATTCATCAATGGTGATAGTTTGATGTCAACTTACTGATGTCAACACATTGAAGTAGATTAAATGCTATTGATTCTTTGATATTGATTCATTGATTCATCAATGTAGATACATCAATGTCAATTTTACAAGGTTGATTTGTTCAGGTAAAGTCTCTGATATATAGCTATAGGTATATTGATCTATTCATGTGATGAATTATGTTTATTGATTTTCATATGATGAACTAACCATTTATCCCTGAGATGAACCCCACTTCATTGTGGGGCATTATAGTTTTAATATGTATTTGTGTGCAATTTGCCAGAATTTTATTGAGAATTTTTACATTTATGTTCACCACCAATGTTGGACTGAAATTTTCTTTCCTTGATATCTTTGTCTAGTTTGTTATCATTGTGATACTAGTCTCAGGATGAGTTTGAATGAGTTTCATCCTTTTCTATTTCATGGAATAATTTGAGGAGTATTAGTGTTAATTCTTTGCAGGTCTTGTAAAATGTGGCTGAGAATTCAACTGGTTCTGGGCTTTTTGTCTGGCAGGATTTTGATGGCATCCTCTATTTCATTGCTTGAAATTGACCAGTTTAATTTGTGTATGTCCTCCTGATGCAGTTTGTGTAGGCCATATGCTTCTAGACATTTGGTGATGTCTTTGATATTTTCTATTTTATTAAAGTATACGTTTTCAAAATAGGTTCTTATTATATTCTGTATTTCAGTAGGTTCATCATGATATTTCCTTTTTCATCACAAATTTAATAATTTGAGTTTTCTCCTCATTGTTACATAGCTAAGAATTTATAAATTGTATTTATTTTTCCAAGGAACCAACATTTTGTTTTGTCAATTTTTTGAATTGTTTCTTTTGTTTCAGTTTCATTGATTTCCTCTCTGTTCTTCATTTTCTAGGTATTTGAGATGTAATGTTAGGCTTTTTGTTGTTGACTTAATTTTTTTAATGAATGTGCTCAATGCAATGAATTTTCCTTTTAGCACTGGCAACATAGTGTTCCAGAGATTTTTATATATCATATCTGTGTTTTCACTTAATGCTAAGTATTTTTAATTTCCACTCTGATTTCTCCTGCTATCAATTTATTATTCAATAGCATGTTATATAGTCTCCAGATGTTGGGGGTAGATTCTAATTTTTATCTTATCATTGATTTCTAGTTTTATTTCATTATGATCTGATAGAATGCATGGTAGAATTTCTATTTTTTGTATTGCTAAGAGTTGGTTTGTGGTATAACATATGCTCTATTTTAGAAAAGGGTCCATGTGCTGGTACAAAAGAAAATCTATTCCCTGATTGATGGATCAAATTTTCTATGTATACACTTTAAGTCTAGATCATTTATTGCATTATTTAGTTCTATAGTTTTTGTATTTTGTTTTTGTTTGGAAGGTCTATACAGTGGTGAGAGTGGTGTGTTAAATTCACCCAGTATTATTGTGATGTGTTCTATTTAATTTTTGAAATTCAGAAGGGTTTTGATGTATATAGATACTCCATTATTTAGGGCATAAATATTTGGTTGTTATGTCTTGATATCTTTTCCCTTAATCAGTATGAAATGTGCTTCTTTACCTCTTCTGACTAACTTTTTTTCACATTATATGCTATGAAGATGAAAACCCCTGCTTTTTTATGCAGTCCATGTGAGTGTAATGTTTTTTTTTTCCTATTTTTTCACCTTCTGTGTGTGGATGTCTTTTCTTACAAGCTGAGTATCCTGAAGTCAGCTTATTGTTAGTTCTTTTGTTTTTTTAAATCCAAATGACCAGCCTATGTCTTTTGATTGGTGACTAAAGGCCATTAATATTCAGAGTTATTATTTTGGTTTTATTTTTAAACTTGATTTAGTTTATCCTTTGATAGACTTTTCTTTTAGTGTAGTTCCTCCCTTTGCTGGTTTTCATTTTTATTTATATTTTCTTCTCATGGAATATTTTGGTGAGAATGTTTTGTAGTGAAGTCTATTTGTAAATTCTTTTAACTTTTGTTTATAATAAAATGCTTTTATTTCATCTTCACATCTGCAGCTTAGTTTTGCTGAATGTAAGATTCTTGGCTGGCATCTATTTTATTCAGAACATAATATGTATTATTCCAGGACATCTTGGACTTGAGACTCTGGGTCAAGAAATCAGCTGAGATGCAATTTGGTTTTCCCCATATGTAATCTGTTTTATTTGTGTCATAGCCTTTACAATCTATCTTCATTTTTTCAGCTAGTTATTCTTATTATAATGTGCCTTGGTGTGGGTCTGCTGTAATTTTGTACATTTGGGGTTCTGTAAGCCTCTTGTAGTTGATTTCCATTTTGTTCTTTATATTTGTGCAATTTTATGATTTTACATCATTGAAAAGATTGTGCATTCCTTTGGCTTCTTCCTATATGCCTTAATCTATCATGATAAATCTTAAATTTGGTCGTTTCATGTTATCCCATAATTATTTGACATTCTGTTCATCATTTCTTATTTATTCTAAACACCCTTAAATCTAAATCTGATGAGCAAAGGGTAATACCAATGCAATTATGTTAGACTCCAGAAAGCCTGAAGGGTGTGAAGGCAAAGCACCCTGTTACCCAAAGCCCACTCATTCTTCCATTGATATCAATAAATCTATATTAATGAATCTTCTATAGTAATTAATATTGATGAATCTACATCAATGCATCCATACCTATAAAACTGTAATGATGAATTTGTGTATATAAATCAATCTTGATGATTCTATATCAAGTAATCCATATACACAAATCTATATTAGACGGTGAAGGTAATGCAGGTTACAGTGACTTGGCAGGACATAGAGGCTATTCAGGCCAGGGAATTAATGCAGTTCATAGGAGCTACACAGGCAACAGACAGTAGGGAGATGATATAGGCTCTGTAGACAATAGAATCTATGCAGATTTAGGGGCTTCTGGGACATACAAATTTTGCAAGTCATAGAAGCTACTAAGTTCATAAATTCCAATCAGGTCACGGAGGGTAGAAAGGCAGTAGTGGCTACTTGGTCCATAGTTGTTGTTGGGGGCAGGCTCTCTGGGCCCGGGAGCTGCCCCACTCTTTCAAGATGGCAACCTGGCTATATGCCAGAAACTTGCAGTAAACAGGTGGACAACTTAAGGAAGTGCACAGCATTGGCTGGCGGCAACGTCACCGTGCATGCTTGGCTCGTGAGCATTGCCTGCTCTGATACACGCCTGTATTCTGCTCATGCTTTCCCCTCATGCTTGATAATGCTATTCCTGCTTATTGGTTGTAACTCTGCTCGGTAATACTTCCTGCTGTGTGTAATGTATATAGAAGGAGGCTGGGGGGAGGAACGAGAGAGAACAAAAGAGAACCTAGGAAGGCAAGAAGAGCGCTCACAAAATAAAGATTGCTTTCTAAGAACAACGGCGTCATTATTGTCTCCTGCTGGCGGGCGACGATAAGTGGTGCCGAAAACCCGGGAAATATTGATATCAAGAAGAAACATTAATAAGGAAAAAGGCTGCGCAGGTGAAAGTTTGTGGTAAAGCAACGAATCCCTAAAGCTCACAGTAAGTGACTCAAGTTTTTTTTGTTTTAAAGTTTGCAGTAAAGCAACGAATCCCTAAAGTTCACGGTAATGTGACTCAAGTTTTTTTGTTGTTTTTTGTTTGTTTGTTTGTTTGTTTTAAGCTTACAGTAAAGTGATTTACACTTCTTTAAGTTCATGGCAAAGTGATTCAAACTTCCTTTAAACTGTTAAGCAAACCTGTCTTAAAAGAGGGAAGCTCCCTTCTGGAAGAGATTAAGATGGAACTGTCTTGTTTGAGTTCAAAAAAGGGGGAACCTCCTCCCGGCCCACCGCCTTGGGGCTTGGGGACACACGGCTCCCCAACCAAAAGGGCAAATTTTCTGCCCAACTGGACAAAACTTTCTGCCTAACTTGTCAGCTCCCAAGAGGGGAAATCCAACCCCTCCTCCTTCTGAGGCACACTCCGGCGGTGGGGGAGAGGGGAGGATTGACTTAAAAAGCAGAAAAACCACTAGAAAAATGGGTCAATTTCTTAATTCTGTTAAAATATAAAAAACATAATGTAACAAGATGCTGGCATGCTTATGTTCTTCAGCTCCTAAAAAGAAAGCTAACTTAGGGACAAATAAAACTAAAATTGATACAATAACCACAAATGCAGGATGTGTTCCCTAGATGACCTTGTATGTATAACAGTAAGCTTTATTCATGAAGGTTCCCAAATGCCGGCTGGCTTTGGGAACTCTTTGATACTATTAAAGAACATTGCTACAGGTTTCATTATTAAACTAAAATAAAACTTAAGAAGTTTATTCACATTTGGCTAGCCTTATTCCTCAAAAGTCATGAGAGATAATATATTATAAATTCTTATACCCAAACCTGGCCTAAATGCCAACTGGAAAAAAAAGGGTTAAAAAGCCCCAAGCAGATAACAGCTCTCCTGGCCAAACCAAATGGGAGTTTACATTCCACTGCTAAGAGAAAGCCTGATAAGGGATTTCAAACCAAGAAACAAAACAAAGTTATGTTCAAATTAACTTGAGGTTTCTCTTTCCCCTTCCCTCCTCTCTCCCTCTCCTTTTTTCTCATGTTGCTTTATTAAAGCGATTAACAGCTATGTCATTTTTTCCAGGACTCTTGGGTTTTGAATTCTATATATATATTTTTTAAGTTCCTGATTTTGACTCTGCATGCTAAAATTAAGATTTCTGATCAGATATATTTCATCCAACTATAAAAGTTTTTTTTTACACTCAACTTTGCTTAAAGACCAATTTACAAGTTATACCTTCAATTCAAGAGGCCTCTGTTTTTCATGTGATGTCTATACATGTTTTGTCCTGTGTATTGTTTTCATGTGTTTGTGTATCAAATATAATATATGGAGTGCTCATAAACTAAAATTAAAAAATGGATCCAAATACATTTGAATTAGATAAACAAAAATAAATACGTCTTTAAAATTACTCAACTCGCAAGTCTTTCCACGTGGTCAAAGGACTAATAACTTATTAATGTCTATAAAATGTGTAATATATATCTTATTGTCAAAAATTTCTTCAAGGAAAAAGGTTACTGTTAAATATGCTTGTCTAATGTGTTATTTTTTTAATGAAAATAAATCAAATCTGATAACAAAATTACTTAATTTAAAGCCCAACAGGTATAATTCTATATACTTAAACATTGTGTTTTCATATATGGTAAATAAATATAATTCTCTAACACAGCCTAATTCTATCTTAAGGTTAAAAGCTAATTCAACAAAAGATCATAAAGGTTTGTTTTCCTGTTTTACTTGCTTGGACCATGTTTTTCTTAGGTGATTGCCTTCCTTAAAATCTAAGCAACACCCTCATGCTGAAACCTGAATTTGCTCCCTATCTAGGATGTTGAGCCATGTAACCTGCCTCCGTATTGCTACTGCCAAAATTTTGTTTATTACAAACCTACCTTTATGATTCTCTATGTTTCAGACTTCCCTGCTTCTTGACAGAGCGGCCGCCCTCACTGTTTAAAGAAGACAGCCTTTAAGCTATACAACTGATTTGTGTACACAATGTAGGCTTGCTTTATTTGATTTTTAAATTACAGTCACTTATCCTTTCTTTGTGTTCTGGGTTCTACACATAAAGGCCTAAAGGTTTCTACTGTTTCATTTAACGTACTATAAATAACAAACTATTTCTTATCATTAATATTGTTTTGGGATGTAAATACAGGAAATTAAAGATTCTAAATATGGTATTTAATAAAAAAAAAGGGTGTTTCTATATAACAAAGTCTTCATATGGTAAAACAAAACAAAAAATTTAAAGTAAATGTTAAAAAAGATTTAAAATAAATGATAAAAGATTATAAAATTAACAAGTCTTTACCCAAAGCTAATTTAACTAGATATAATCCTACAATGGACCTGACAACTATCATCTTTAATCATACAACTCCTATGCCATGCCTTTGGCAAAATTATGGTTCTTTATATTAAAAACACTTCTCCTTGGAATTCCCCAATCTTTGTTATAAAAAAGAAATCGGGGCACTGGCGCCTTTTGCATGACTTGAGAGCGATTAATGCTATTATGGAACCTATGGGTCCTATACAGTTAGGCTTACCGCTGATATCAACATTGCCAAAAAATTGGCCCTCATTCATCATAGATCTCAAAGATTGTTTCTTCTCTATCCCTCTACATCCCGAGGATACCTGCCAGTTTGCATTCACTGTGCCATCAGTTAATCATTCTCGCCCAGATGCTAGATACGAATGGGTTGTATTACCTCAGGGTATGGCAAACAGTCCTACCATTTGCCAGATTTATGTGGACAAAAGCCTATTGGCTGTGAGAGCATGATTTCCTAAGACTATCATTTATCACTATATGGATGATATTCTTTGCTGTGATCAGGATCCTGTTCTTCTGCCTATAATTCTACAATTTCTCCAATCCCACCTCCAATCATGGGGACTTACAATCGCCCCAGATAAAATACAGATGACTAGTGTCAAAACTTATTTGGGGGCTAAACTACAAGATCAAATAGTTGAGCCCCTTAAGGTCACTCTAAGACTTGATGGTTTAAAAACGCTCAATGACTTCTAAAGGTTACTAGGAGATATCAATTGGGTTCAGCCTTACTTAAAATTAACCAACAAAGAACTTGAACCTCTCTTTAAAACCCTCGAGGGGAATCCAGCTATTGACTCCCCTCGGCAACTTAACCCTGAAGCTAGAAAGGCTTTGCTATTGGTTCAAGAGCGGCTTGCCTCCGCTCAGGTAGACAGGATAGACTATAATAAGGAACTTCTATTATGCATATTACCCACTACTGCTTCCCCTACTGGTGTATTATGGCAGGAGGGTCCCTTGGCATGGGTATATTTACATAACACCTCTGCAAAAGTACTGCCCTGGTACCCTTCTTGTATAGCAGAACCTATTCTAAGAGGCATAAAGTTAGCTACCACAGCTTTTGGTAAGCAGCCTGACCTCATCCTTATACCCTATACTATGGAACAATTGTTTTGTTTGGCAGCGTGCTCTGATAATTGGGCTATTGTTATGTCAATTTTCTCAGGAAGATTTGATACACATTACCCTAGTCATCCTTGGCTTCAGTTCATTAAAAATAACCCTGTAATCTTTCCAACCATAACAAAACCCCAGCCAATCAATAAGGCTTTAACCATTTTCACAGATGGCTCCAAAGACGGAGTAGGATCTCTAATATATTTGGACAAAACAGAGACATTTATATTTCCCTCACACTCTGTCCAGGAGACTGAACTTTTGACGGTTATTCAAGCTTTTCAATTATTCTCTTCTGAACCTATTAATATCTTATCAGACAGTATCTACACAGTTCAGGCTACTAAAATGTTGGAATGCGTGGGATCCATTAACCCACGATCTAAAATGTACAATGCTTTTCACACTCTCCAGCACCTAATTTGGGGATGCAGGCAACCATTTTTTATTGGGCATATTCGAGCACATTCAGCTCTTCCTGGGGCCTTAGCTTTTGGCAATTCTATTGCCGATCTCCAGACGAGATCTCAATTCATTTTTACTGTTGCCGATGACACCCAGGCAGCCACAGAGTTCCATAAATTTTTTCATGTTAATTCTACCACCCTTCGACTTAAATTTAAAATTTCCAGAGCCACAGCTAGAGATATAGTTCGACAATGCCAAAATTGAGTTACACTCCTCCCTCAACCTTCTGTAGGGGTTAATCCTAGAGGCTTGTTGCCAAATCATGTCTGGCAAATGGATGTCACTCATTTTTCTGAGTTTGGAGCATTAAAGTTCATTCATGTCTCTATTGATACTTATTCAGGAGTAATCTTTGCCACTGCTCACACAGGAGAAAAATCACGAGATATGATATCACATTGCCTCCAAGCGTTTGCAGCATGGGGCTTACCTCGTACTATAAAGACAGATAATGGACCAGCCTACACCTCTCAGCCCTTCATGTCCTTTTTAAGACAATTGCAAGTTTCTATTTCCCACGGCATCCCTTATAACCCTCAAGGACAAGGTATCATTGAAAGAGCTCATCTCACCCTAAAAAAAAAAAACAAAAAACACCTTAATAAAACAAAAAGGGGGAATAGGGGCATCATATAAGTCCCCTAAAGATAAACTTAGTCTAGCTTTATTTACTTTAAATTTTTTGATCCTGGACACGAACAGACACAGTGCAGTGGACAGACACTCCATTGGCCCCCAAAACGGACGCAGACCGTTGGTCATGTGGAAAGACATCCTTACTGGTAAATGGAATGGTCCCGATCCCACATTAATTTGGAATAGACGTTCCATTTGTGTTTTTCCACAGGATGCAGTAACACCAATTTGGGTGCCTGAACGTCTTATACGTGCTGCGACCGAGACGAACAATGACACCCCTGCTGAGGATCCTCATCCTATCGATCTGTGTAAGGTCCCTTGCAGCAACCACATTGCTTGATCATTTACATTATAATATCTGGATCCACTTAACTAATATCATCAATACTACTGAAATTTGTATTCAACAAAATGTGGACATGAGCACTATACTTGGATCTTGTTTGTTGCCAGTGTGTCATCCTGCAGCAGACATTGCAAACATGACTATGTTCTCAAAAGATGGCATCCAGAAACCTATATCATATAAAGATTCCTCTAATTGGGAAACCCCTCAAGATAAGTTGCCTAGTAATGCTCTAAAACTAATTACCCCAACTGTGGCCTTCGCTATTAATGACACTTGTGCTGAAGTTCAAAACTGTACTATTAATTGTGTTGACCTGAAGGCTCCCTCTTTTAACTGTACAACAAAAGAGCCTATAGTATATGGAACGAGACATATCCCTTTACCCATTGGATGGTTTTTCTCTTGCGGATGCTATACATTTAATTATATTCCTGCTAATATGTCTCATGGTACCTTGTGTTGTTTAAGCAGATTAACTATCTTCTTGCCTAAGTCTACAGATCTGTTACAAGAACATCCTGCACACTGACGAAAAACGCGAGCTCTGACCCTGTCTAAAGGCTGTGATGACTCCATCCACTTAGTCTCAACTGCTGAATTTAATGCTTTGACTTTTTCTCTTGTAGGAATCCCTGCATTAGCTGTGGGGGCTTATAAAGGGACCATGAAGCTAGCATGTGCGTTAGCAAAACATATTAATTATACATCTAATGCTATCGCACTATTAAATGATGAACAAAAACAGCTCAGACAAGCTATATTGGACAACCGAGCTGCCATTGATTATTTACTGCTATTACATCATAAGCCTTGTACTGAAGTGCGAAATATGTGTTGCTTTAATCTGACTGACAACAGTAATTCTATCAACAAAGATTTAAAAAGGTTAAAAGAGATTGTTAGTCGCATTCAACAAGACACTTCAGGCAATGATTTCTTGTCATGGTTGACATCCTGGCTACCCAATTTGACCTGGGTGAAACAGTTGTTCTTGGGTGGGTGCTTTATTCTCTTGCTACTCTTGATCTGTTCCTGTATATTTCAATGCTTTCTGTGCATATGTTTTCGCAAAATGAGACAAGATTATCACCGAGACAAACGAGCCATTCTGCAAGCTATGTTAGCCATGAAAAGTGGCACATCCCCCCAAGTCTGGCTGAGCATGCTGGAACGGTAGTCAGAGATGGGTAAGTTCATCACAAAGAGCATACCAAACTAAGACAGGACTTAAGCATGAAGGCTTAACGTCTGATGACGGGTAAGGATGCTCCGAGGTGGTGACAACCTAAGACAGACACGTTCCCGAGCCTTTACTATAAAAGAGAAGGGGGAGATGTTGGGGGCAGGCTCTCTGGGCCCGGGAGCTGCCCCGCCCTTTCAAGATGGCGACCTGGCTGTATGCCAGAAACTTGCAGTAAACAGGTGGACAACTTAAGGAAGTGCACAGCATTGGCTGGCGGCAACGTCACCGTGCATGCTTGGCTCGTGAGCATTGCCTGCTCTGATACACGCCTGTATTCTGTTCATGCTTTCCCCTCGTGCTTGATAATGCTATTCCTGCTTATTGGTTGTAACTCTGCTCGGTAATACTTCCTGCTGTGTGTAATGTATATAGAAGGAGGCTGGGGGGAGGAACGAGAGAGAACAAAAGAGAACCTAGGAAGGCAAGAAGAGCGCTCACAAAATAAAGATTGCTTTCTAAGAACAATGGCATCATTATTGTCTCCTGCCGGCGGGCGACAATAGTTGTTGTGTGTGTCAGAGGGACTGGACATGTCCTAGAGTGTACTCAGGTTATGGAGGGGAATCAGACCATTATAGCTACTAATACAATAGAGGTTATGCAGGTCATACAGGCTGCAAAGCCCACACAGGCTAATTGGGGCACAAGTATTATCAGGTCAAGAAGGTTACACGTGTCATAGAGGCTGTAGAGGTCATAGAGGAAACTCATGTCATTGAGGTTACTCTTTTTGAAGAGCCTACACAGGTCAGAAGAGACTACTCAATTCATTGAGGCTGCTCAGTTCATGGTCTTTTCATAGGTCATAAGGGCTACTGAAGTCATAGAGCCCACTCAGGCTATGGGAGACTTGATGGGTAATACAGGTCACTCTGTTCATTTATGCATCAGGCCAAAGAGGACACACAGGTCTTAGGGCTCAACTGCATCATTGAAAATACACAGATCATAGATGGTATGGAGGTCATAGACATTTAGTCATAGAGGTTACTGAGGTCTAAGTAATTATGCAGGCCTTATAGGTTATGTAGGTGATAAGGGTCTACAGAGATTACACTTGCTACACATATCATTGAGGTTCCATTGGTGATAGAGGTTACTCAGATCATAGAATGTGTGGACCACAGAGTCTCCATAAATCATAGAGATTATGCAGTTTGTAGAAGCTACACAGGTCAAAGAGTAATCCATGTAGTTAATAAAGGCTATGGAGATCATAGAGTCTATGTAGTTCCTAGAGGCTACTCAGGTCAGGTAGGCTACTCTGCAAATAATGCCTATTTGGTCATGAAACCTATACAATTACTAAAGGATATTCACACCAAAAAACTATGAAGTTTATAGTTGCTCCTGTGTTCATTGAGCTTACTCAGGTTATAAGGCTACAGAAGTTCATAGAAGTTGCAGAGGACATCGAGGCTACACAGGTCACAGAAGCTACCTTCAGGGCACAGAGGCTGCTATGATCATTTCAGGTATACTTACCATGGAGGCTATGGAAGTCATACTAAATATGTAGGCTAGACATCCTGTGTGATTCATAGAGGCTAGGCAGGTCATAGAGGATACAAATATCTTAGGGAACACTAAGAAATTTTAGGCCACTGGGGCCATAGAGTCAACACAGGTGTATTAGAATACTTGGGCATAGAGGTTATTCAGGTCTTAGAGGTTATGCAGGTCACAGAGCTACATAGTTAATACAGGTGATATGGTTCTCTGAGGATACTCAGGAAACAAAGGATACATGAATAATAGGGGGTACTCAAGTTATTTCAGATTATCAGTCCAAAGAACATATGAAAGTCATTGAAGGTACACAGGTGATAGAGTCCATTCAGGCTGTAAATACTAGGCAAGTCATCAAAGATATTCAGGTCACAGGGAATATGAAATTCATACAGGTAAACAGGTGTTAGTGGTTACTAAGTTTATTTTGGTTATTCAGGCCATAAAAGATACATAAATCCTAGATGTAACTCAGGGGACAGAGGCTACACAGGTAATAGATGCTTTGCAGATTATAGAGGTGACCTGGGTCCAAGTGGCTCCTGCAATCTTAAAGGATACACAGGTTATTTAGTTTAATCAGGCCATAAAGGTGACAGAGGTTATAATGGCTGTGCAGATTGTACAGAGCTTATCTGTCTTGGATGATGCAATACACTGGATATTATGCAGATCATACTACACAGGGTATAATGTCTATGTAGACCTTAGATGTTCAAATTATTAGAGGTCACATTGGTTGTTGAGGTGACTCAATTCAAAGAGTATACTCAGATGCAAGAGGGTAAACTGACAATAGAGTCTTTCAAGGTCATAGATTCTACACAAGTCATAGGAGTTGTTCATGCCATATAGGCTGTGTAGGTTATGGAGGATACAAAGGACTTGAAGCTACAGAGGTAATAGAAATTATACAGGACATAGAATGTTATACAGAACAGGAATAAAACCACAAAAATATGCTGTTAATTTATGAAATGCAGGCCATAGAAGAGATTCAGTTCATAGAGAATACTCAGGTCACAGGGGTCATGCTAGTGATAGAGAATACTCAGTTCTGATATGTGAATCAGGTGTACAGCATAGGCAGGAAACAGAAGCTATTTATGCCATACATGCTATATAGATCATAGGGGCTAATAAGGCCACAGAGGCTTCCTGGGCCACAGAGGCTAGGTCATAGAGGTTATACAGGTCATAGTGTTGCATCCAACGCACACCTCTCCCCAAGAATTGCAGCCCAGACAACTCTGCAGAAGCAGCAAAGTTTATCGAGGAAATAGGCACACAAGCCAATTGATTGAGGTCAGCCCTCCTTTCCTTCAGAGAGTGACCCTGAAGTGAGAGTTTCAGAGGTTATAATAGGGTGGGCTAGCTACATGACTCAGAACAACAGGATTTGGCAGATATTCAATCTATAGTTATTCACAGTTCAACCATGATGGCACCTCCTATGTCCCTTTTCAATCTTGGAACTCTAGGTAACTGGCCAGGGGGTCTGGCAGCCTATGGTTTTGTCCCCCCATCCATGAGAAGCAAGCATAGCAAAGCATTAATCACAGAAGCACAAAGAGTAGGTTAGCAGGTACATGCAGGCCTGAGCCAGAGTGACTCCATTTTGAGTTTGGATTTTACAATAGAAGCTACTCAAGACCTAGAAGGCGTGTAGGCTATAAAGTCTACTCAGGACATAGAGCTTATGCAGTTAATGGAGAAAATGCAAGTCTTAGAGGAAACACTAGTCTTTGTGGATATAAGGCAATAGAGATTACAAGAAGCAGATTATACTTACATAAAAAAGGATATTCAGAGCCTAGAGGATACATAGCCAATACAGACTTCTCAGGCCGCACATTCTATTTCAGCCTTCCTTCCATCCAAAGAGTTTCTGGGGTTTGCCCTATGTAGGCTGTAAAGTGTTGTAGTACTTTCCTTCTATATGTAGATTTTCTAGTACTTTAAACTTGAATGAAAGCTGTACTTTTTCAAATGCTTTTTCTGCATCTATTGAGATAATCATATTATTCTTGTCCTTAGTTCTATTTATGTAGAGAATTGCATTTATTTATTTTCATATGTTCAACCAAAATTTCATTCCTGAGATTAAACTCATTTGATCATGATGCACTCACTGTCTTTTTAGTGTGTTCTTGTACGCAGTTTGCCGATATTTAATTTAAAAATTTTGCATGTATGTTTGTCAATATTATTTCCCTTAAGATTTCTTCCCCCCATCTTCTGCTTCCTATCTTTTCCCCTCTCCATTCTCAGCAGGTTTTTTTTCCTCCTCAGCCCCTCGTCCTCCTCCTCTACCACGTCTTTATTTTGCTCTTTCCAGGTTGCCTTATCCTGCATTTTTTCTTATCCTTCAGGTCCATGGCACTTAGTAGACCACTTCATCATGCTTTTCTCTGAGACAGTGCTGAGGCCAGGTTTGTACTGGTGTGAAAACTGGCTACCAGTGTACAGACTGAAGAGTCCTGGACTGCGTGTTGTGATGCCAGCTGGAGGAACGTTTCCCAGTGGTAAAAGCAGCAGTTGTGGAGGAATGTTCTATGAGAACATTCTCAGAGAATCTTTTTTCCACTTCTGTTCTGTCTAGGAGTAGAATGAATTTTTCATAATGTATGCCTGTGTAGATATCACCACCTCATTTTCCATAGTGGCTTTACATTTTATCTTGCCACAACAGGCTAGACAATTGCAATCTTTTAACATCTCTGTGTCCATTAGTCTTTTTGCACGCATGTGATTGTTATTTTTTACTCCTTAGTGAGTACACAACAGTCTCTGTTGGCTTCAATTTTAACTTCCATAAATAGTATTACTTTATGCTCATAAGTTTGTTATTTGAATGTTTCCTTCTTTGTGAAATGTTTTGAAATTTCTCATCTGCACTGTACTAAAATTGTTCTCTAAAATCATCTCCCACTTTAGATCTTACATTTCAACATTGGAGATACACTGCTTACAACTAAACAACAACCACATAACAACTATCAACAAATGTATGAAAAAATGTTCAATATCTCTAGCAATTAGAGAAATTCAAATCAAAACTACACTAAGATTTCTTCTCACTCCAGTCAGAATGGCAACCATCAAAAACACATGCAACAATAAATGTTAGTGAGGATGTGGTTAAAAGATAAATGCATACATTACTAGTGGAACAGCAAATTGGTGCAACCACTATGAAAAGCAGTATGGAGATTTCTTAGAAAACTCATAATAGAATCACCATTTAACCCAGCTATCCCCCTCTTCAGTTTATACTCAGAGGAATTAAAATCTCTATACTACAGTGATGCAGCCATGTTAATGTATATAGCAGCTGAATTTATAATAGTAAATTATAGAATCAACCTAGGTGTCCTCCAAAAGATGAATGGATAAAGAAAAAAAATATATATATATATATTCATTCATTTTTTTTAAGTGTTTAAAATTTTTTATTTTTAAAATCTCATTTTGCAAATTCTAAACAATGTTATTCTTTTTTTTTTCTGATTTATTTACCTTTATTTCTGGTGCTTATCTATTCTGTAGAATATTACTCAGCTTTAAAAAAGAATGAAATTATGACATTTTCAGTAAATGGATGGAGTTAGAAAACATGATACTAAATGAAACAAGCCAATTCCAAAAAATAACAGAAGAAAAATGTTTTCTCTAATATGCAGATGCTAATTTTCAATAATGGGGGGCATTAGAGAAGAAGAGCATTACCTTAGATTATGTAGAGGGGAGTGAATGAATGGAGGGGAGGAGTTAGGGGATAGAAAGGATGGTAGAATTAAATAGACATTATTAATTTATCTATGTATGAGTGAATAATCAATGTGATTGTATAACTTATGCAATCAGAAAAATGGAAAATTATTCCCATCTATGCATGATATATCAAAGTGCATAAATGCATTATACTGTCATGTATAACTAGTTAAAACAAATAAAAATAATAAAAATGTGCCTTCACTGGCAATGGTGATTTCCACAAAATTTTTAATAAAGAATCACTAACAATAATTCATGATCACTTCTAAAAATAGAAGAATAAACCTTACCATTTTTTTAATATAAGGCCTGGTTTGTCAAAAGACACATCACAAAGAGAAAACTAAAGGCCAAGCAAGTAAAGAAACTGGACAATAACAATTTATAGATAAATTTCTGGATAGCCATGAGTTTTGAAAATCACTTCAAGAATAAACAGAATACATTAATAGACCTAGGTATGAAGAAATAAACATAGAAGACCTAGAAAATAAAATTTAACTTACTCACAAATATTCTTATAAAAATTGAAAAAGAAGTCATGGAAATGCATACCAGTACTTTTAAGGCTAGAGCAGAAAGTGATTTATCCCCAGGAATTTGAGGTCAACCTGGGCAACAGAGCAAAGACCTGGGTCCAAAAACTGAACAACCAACAAAAAACTAAGCAACAAACACATTTTAAAAAAAAATTTTTAGTTGTAGATCACATGATATCTTTATTTTATTTATTTTTATGTGGTGCTGAGGATTGAATTCAGTGCCTCACACATGTGAGGCAGGCACTCTACCACTGAGCCCTAATCCCAGCCCCAACAAACACATATTTAGAAAATGTGATTTCACTGTAGCTGGGTATTTCAACCAAACTTATATAAGAAATCACTAAAAATATTCATAATCACTTCTAAAAGTAGAAGAATGGAACATTTCCAATTTTTTAAATATATGGCCAGGATTACCAGACAACAGATCACAAGAAAAAAAACTTAAAGGACATCTTCTATTATGGATATTGAGTAGGATATTCAAAACCACTAGCAAACTGAACACAAAAATATAAAAAGGAAGACTGGACCCTGTGAACAAGAGAGATGTCTTTCAAATTTAGCAAAATGTCATAATATAGTAAGGTTCCAAAAATAATCGGAAAGACAAAAGCTTTTAACAAGTCATATGCAAATTTATGGTAAAACTTATGGCAAACTAGGACCAGAGGAAAATTGTTTTTCAATCCAGTAAAGGGCAGCTGAAAGCTACTTTTAGTTATCATATTTCATGTGAAAAACTAACTGATTCACAACATAATTTGGGAAAAAGAAAAACATGATATTCTGATTTCTACTAAATATCATTCTCAAAACATTAAAATAGATATTATAAATAAAATAAAAAATAACTTATGCAGATGATATTATCTTTCATATAATGTTTCTAAGGGATTTTCACACACAAACAAAACATTAGAACTACATAAGTTAAGTAAGAGCATTGGTTCAAAAGTTAATATAGGAAAATGTAAATTACCCTAGCAATACACAATGTTAAAATTGAGATACAAATCCATTCACAGATGTAGAAAATTAATTTGAAATGTAATTAACAAAATGAATTTAAGAGTTGTTCACTGCAAAGTAAAAATTAAAGGTGAAAATCCAAAGCAAAAAAAATGTGGAAACAAATGGGAAAGCAGCTAATATTCAATGATTAAAAGTTTAATCTTGGTAAAAATCACAATATTCCACAGTGGACCTGCAGATTCAACATAATTAGGTACAAATCCCAAAGTCATTTTGTAGAACTGACACTAATAATTATATAAAAATGGTGAACTGACACTAATAAGCATATAAAATGCAAAGGAAATAAAATAATGAAATTAGTATTGATGTTAAAAGTTGTTACTTTTATTAAAAATGTACATTGCAAACAAAATATGTCAGGTAAAATATAAATTTATATATTTTTAAGATTACCGTTGAGCTGTAGTCCCCATGCCTGAATTGAGGGGACCTGTGTCAACCTAAAGAAGAATTTGCCTGGGATTCACATTTGTCACCACAGATATTACCTGCTGAGCATGAGATAATTTGTTTTTCCATTTATGATGACTTTTCTCTGCTTCCCAGATTTTTTGCATCTTTCCAACTATACATGTTCTATCTCTTGTATTTTACTCAAATATATCCAGTGCATATCAGGTATTGAACTTCAAATATATTTTTACCCATCCTGCAGATGCAACCCTGAGGTAAGTATTCATTTCAGCTCATCTGTGGGTGGTTAAGATTTACTCTTATTCCTCACACAAGCTAAAGAGTATTTTAAAATAGTGTTTTGTATATTACAGCTTTGGTTTATTGAGAGGTGGAAGTTTGAAGGGATTCAGGAAATAGCATTTTTTTCTTGGTGGGCTATCAAAGATTGAACTCAGGGACACTAACCACTGAGCACCACCCCCAGTCCTATTTTGTATTTTATTGAGAGACAGGGCCTCTTTGATTTGCTTAGTACCTTGCTGTTGCTGAGACCATCTGGAACCACTGGGATAACTGGTAAGTGCCACTATGCCTGGCCAATAATCTTATTTCTACACAATCAGTTGTAGAGAGTTTTCCTCAAGTACTCTTTGGTCTAAGATTTTATGTTATTTCTCTGAATGTCAAAAGTTTCTGCTCCATAGGAAATATGGAAAATATGGCTTTTTCACTGCCAGACTTCTAGCAGTGGATAGTAGTCTTCACATCAGTGGACACGTCCATCCCAATGAGTTGATGTGGGTAGGTTTATTCCAATAATTTGAATTTGAGCAGTCTACCACAACAAGTCAATATTGAAGAGTTCACCCCAAGTCAATAGCAACAAATCCACCCTGAGTTGATATTGAGGTGTATGCCCAGATGAGTCAATATCAACAAGTCCAGTCTGATGAAATTATATTGATGAGTCAGCCCCATAGAGTCAATATGAATGAGTCCACCCTGATGATCAATATCTATGAGGCCTCTCCAAGGAGCTGATATCCATGAGACTATGCTGATGAGTCAATATTGATGATTTCACCCTGAGGAGTTGGCATCCACAAGTTAACTTCTGGGATTACCTATGGATGAGTCCTCTTGAATTAGTCCATACAGCAAGTCAATTCTGAAGAGTTAGTGTTGATAGGTCAATGCCATGTTCTGATATCAACAAGTGCACCCAGATAAGTTGGTATTTGAGTCCACCTAGACAAGGGGATATCCAAAACTCAAACCCTACTGGTCAGTATCAAAACTTCCAAACTGGGTAATCAATATGAATGAGTCCAACCAAATGAGTAAAAATAAATAAGTCCACCCAACTAGTTGATATCGACAAGTCCACTGTGATGAGGTGATATTGATGACTTCATCCAGATGAGTCAACAAAGACAAATCCACCCTAAGAAGTCAATAGTGACAAGAAAAAATGAATTAATACTGAAAAATCTAACCTGATGAGTCAATACTGATCGTTACAGCCAGATGAGTCCAACAAGTCCTCCCTGATGAATTGATAGTGAAGATTGCAGCCTGATGACCCAATACCAATAAGTCCACCCCATTGAGAGGATATTGGCGAGTCCAACTTGATAAGTTGATATCAACAACTCCAGCTTGATGAATCCATATTGATAAGTAATCCACAATAAGTCAATATGAATGAATCCAACTAATGCCATATCTATGAGGCCACCCCAAGGATTCACTATCAATGAATCCAATCCAATGAGTTGATATTAATATTTCCAACCAATGGCATTGATACCTACTAGTCAACCCTGATGAGTCAACATGGAAGAGTCCACCAGAATGACTTGACAACGTGAGTCAATCCAGACAAGTCTATATTGATGAGACTACACCAATTGTCAAGATTCACAAGTCCACCACATTGAGTCAATATCAACAAGTACACTCCAATGAGTCAATACCAAAATGTCCACTCCAAGTAGTCAATATCAAGACTTCCACTCTTAAAAATCAATATGTCCAAGTCAATCCCAATGAGTCAATATCAACTAGTCCATCCTGAGATATTGACAAGAAAACCCCAATGTGTTGATACTGTTGAATTCAGGCTGATGAATTGATATTGGTAGGTCCACACATACAACTCAATATCAAAAATTCCTCCCCAATGAGTCAATAATGATAAGTACAGCATGATGACTTGATACTGACAAGTCCACCCTGTTGAGAGAATATTGACAAGTCCAGCTTGACATGTTGTTATCAATGAGCCCAGCTCAACAAGCTAATATATTGATGAGTTAGCCAAGACAAGTCAATATGAAAGAGTCCAACCTAATGATCAATATTTATGAGGCCTCCTTAGGGATTTTTTTTCTATTTTTATTTATTTATTTTTAGACTTACATGATAACAGAGTACAATTCATTGTACACAGATATAGGATAACATTTCATTTCTCTGGTTGTAAGTGATAGAGAATCCCAACATACATGCAGTCATACATAAAGTTATGGCTATGATGACCATCATATTCCACCACCTTTACTGTCCCCACGCCCCCTCCCCCCTTACATCCCTGTGAACAGAGTTTCTCCATTGTTCCCATGTCCTTCCCCACATTATGGATCAGCATCCACTTATCAATGAGTACATTCAGCATTTGGTTTTCTGAGATTGGCTTACTTCACTTAGCATGATATTCTCCAACTCCATCCATTTACCTGCAAAAGCCATAATTTTATTCTCTTTTATTGCTGAGTAATATTCCATTGTGTGTATATACCACAGTTTCTTTATCCAGTCATCTATCAAAGGGCATCTAGGTTGGTTCCACAGTTTAGCTATTGTGAATTGAGCTGCTATAAACATTGAAGTGGCTACGTCACTGTAGTATGCTGTTTTTAAGTCTTCTGGGTATAGACCGAGGAGTGGGATAGCAGGCTCAAATGGTGGTTCCATTCCAAGTTTTCTAAGGAATCTCCATTTCTAGATTGGTTGTACCAATTTGCAGTCCCACCAGCAATGTATGTGTGTGCCTTTTTCCCCACAACCTTGTCAACACTTATGGTTGTTTTTAGTCTTTATAATTGCCATTCTGACTAGTGTGAGATGAAATCTTAGGGTAGTTTTGATTTGCATTTCTCTGATTGCTAGAGATGTTGAACATTTTTTCATATGTCTGTTGATCGATTGTATATCTTCTTCTGTGAAGTTTGTGTTCAGCTCTTTGGCCCATTTATTGATTGGGTTGTTAGTTTTTTTGGTATTAAGTTTTTTGAGTTCTTTATATATCCTGGAGATGAGTGCTCTATCGGATGTGTGCGTGGCAAAGATTTGTTCCCAGAATGTCGGCTCTCTGTTCACTTCATTGATAATTTCTTTTGCCGAGAAGAAGCTTTTACCTGCAAAAGCTTCCCATCCCATTTGTTGAATTGGAAGATGGAATAATCCATCCATCCCATTTGTTGATTCCTGATTTTACTTCTTGTGCTATAGGAGTTTTGATAAGGAAGTATGGTCCTAATCTGACATGATGAAGATTTGGGCATATTTTTTCTTCTATTAGGCATTGAGTCTCTGGTCTGATTCCCAGGTCCTTGATCCACTTTGAGTTGAATTTTGTGCATGGTGAAAGATAGGGGTTTCAGATGTCCTTCAATAGATGAATGGATAAAGAAACTGTGGTACATATACACAATGGAATATTATTCAGCAATAAAAGAGAATAAAATTATGGCTTTTGCAGGCAAATGGATGGAACTGGAAAGCATTATGCTAAGTGAAGTAAGCCAATCCCAAAAAACCAAATGCCGAATGGTCTCTCTGATTAGTGGATGCTGATGA
>PVHX01018547.1:19881-36781 GCA_004024805.1 Geosciurus inauris | reverse complement strand
GTAATCCCAGCACTCAGGGAGGCTGAGACAGGAGAATCGCGAGTTCAAGGCCAGCCTCAGCAATGGCGAGGCGCTAAGCAACTCAGTGAGACCCTGTCTCTACATAAAATACAAAATAGGGCTGGGGATGTGGCTCAGTGGTAGAGTGCCCCTGAGTTCAATCCCCGGTACCAAAAAAAAAAAAAAAAAAAAAAAAAAAAAAATAAAGGAATGGGACAAGAAATAGAACAGAATGGCATTATTATAGAAGTCAAAGGAAGAAAGAGTTTTAAGAGGGAAGGGAATGACCATCAGTGTCAGGTACTACAGAGGTCAAGTGGAATAAAAATTAGAAAGAGGCCACCAAATTTAGCAACTAGGAAGTTACTTGTTTCCTTTGAAAGGCAGTTTTGATAGTGTGGCAATGGCAAGGATGTCTGTAGTCAGATCATGGTAAATCATCTGATTCCTCTTGGTTGAGGAGTAAATGGGTAAAATTACTTTTTTAATAGTGGTTATAGCTGGACATGGTGGTGCGTGCCTATAATCCTAGCAGTACAGGAGATGGAGGCAGGAGGATTACAGGTTCAAAGCCAGACTCAGCAATTCAGCAAGGCTGTAAGCAACCTAAGTGAGAACCTGTCTCAAAATAAAAAGGGCTGGGGATATAGCTCAGAGGTTAAGCATCCCTGGTTCAAAAAAAAGTGGTTGTGAGAGGAGTGTTATTGGTAGTGAAACTAGGTCTAGGTTTTTTTTTGTACCAGGGATTGAACTCAGGGGTAATGGACCACTGAGCCACATTCCCAGCCCTATTTTGTATTTTATTTAGAGACAGAGTCTCACTTAGCTTAGCGCCTCGCTATTGCTGAGGCTGGCTTTGAACTTGCAGTCCTCCTGTCTCAACTTCCCAAAGTGTTGGGATTACAGGCGTGTGTCACTGTGCCTGGCGTGAAACTAGTTTTTATTGAGAATTTACTATATGCCATGTACCATAAATATGCTTTATAGAGCTAGGTGTGGTGATGCACACCTGTGATCCCAGAGACTTGGGAAACTGAGGCAGAAAGATCTCAAGTTCAAGACCTGCCTCAGTCACTTAGTGAGACCTTGTCTCAAAATAAAAAGGACTAGATATGTAGTTCACTGGTAGTGTGCCCTTGGGTTCAATCCTCCATGCCTTAAAAAAAATTTTTTTTTATAGATCCCTATAGCCTGTGGCTCAGTGGTAGACCACTTACAAAATATGGTTACCTGTAGGCAAGAATTTGAACAAGATCTACCTACTTCTGAAATCTGTGTTTCAGATTATGACATGTATGTCTTTTTAATATGGATGAAACAGTTTTGTAGGTCCTTCAGTAAGTTTACTTTAGAAATAACCTTGGGGGCTGGAATTGTGGCTCAGTGGTGGAGCGCTTGCCTCGTATGCGTTGGGCACTGGTTTCGATCGTCAGCACCACACAGAAAAAAAATAAATAAGCCGGGTGTGATGGCACAAGCCTATAATCCCAGCACTTAGGGAGGCTGAGACAGGAGAATCGTGAGTTCAAAGCCAGCCTCAAGCCGGGCGCAGTGTCTCACGCTTGTAATCCCAGCATTTAGGGAGGCTGAGACAGGAGAATCGGGAGTTCAAAGCCAGCCTCAGCAACAATGAGGCGCTAAGCACCTCAGTGAGACCCTGTCTCTACATAAAACACAAAATAGGGCTGGAGATGTGGCTCAATGGTCGAGTGCCCCTGAGTTCAATCTCCAGTACGAGAAAAAGAAAAAGAAAAAGAAAAAAAATAAAGATATTGTGTCCATCTAAAAAAAAGAAAGAAAGAAAAAAGAAATAACCTTGGGCATTTCTTTTTAAAAAAAAAAATTTTTTTTTTAGTTGTAGATGGACACAATGTCTTTATTTTATTGCTTTGTATGTGGTGCTAAGGATCGAACCCAGGGCCTCATGCATGCGAGGCAAGCGCTCTACCGCTGAGCTACAATCCCAGCCCCTTGGGCATTTCTTTTTGTCTTTTTTTTTTTTCCTGGTTTGGGGATTGAACCCAGTGGTACACTACCACTGAGCTTCATCCTTAGCTCAGCTTAAATTGCTGAGGGTGGCCTTGAATTTGTGATCCTCCTGTCTCAGCTTCCTAAGTTGTTGAGATTACAGTTGTGTACCACTATGTCTGGCTAATTTTATTTAATTGTAAAATTAACATTCACATTTACATGTGCTCATCTCATCTCCTTGCTTATTTAGAGTAGAAAGTTGACTTGTTTTTAGTTTTTCCCCCCTGTGTGAAAGTGTTTATGGATATATTCTTAGTATCATACATTTCATTTTGTACAAAATAAATGTGTTCAAATTTGAAATCTTTGATAAGAACTTTTATGGGAATTTCATCTCTTTCTAGTTGATGAAACCCAATTATTACATTGTATTGTGTGGGTGATGGTGAATGTTTTGGACCAACAATGGGTATTATACTGTTTTCCAAGTCATCAAATGGATATGACTTCAGTGTAGTCTCACTAGTGTTATTTTTGCTGAGTACTCAGGGAGTAGTTGTTTTAGGGAACAGTTGTTTTAGAGAAAAGCCAACTTAGAATGTTTATTAAAATTTTTTTTAGTTGTAGATGGACACAATATCTTTATTTTAATTTTTATGTGGTGCTGAGGATTGAACCCAGTGCCTTATACACGGGAGGCGAGCACTCTACCACTGAGCCACATCTCCAGCTCACCAACTTAGAATTTTTTAACCTTCCATTCCTGAACATTTTATTTTTTGTGATACTGGAGATGGAACCCAGGGATGCCTTACCACTGAGCTACATCTCAGCCCTTTCTATTTTATTTTGAGGGCTGGGAATATAGCTCAGTGATAGTGTGTCTCCCTTGCATGCATGGGGCCCTGGGTTTGATCCCTAGTACCACAAAAAAAAAAAAAAAAAAAAAAAAAAAAGCCTGGCATGGTAGTGCACACCTATAATCCTAATGCTTTGGGTGACTGAGGCAGGAGGATCACAAGTTCAAGGTCACCTTCAGCAATTTAGCCAGACCCTGTCTCAAAAAATTAAAAGGGCCGGGCCAGGCTCAGTGGTGCACGACTGTAATCCCAGCACTTTGGGTGGCTGAGACAGGAGAATTGTGACTTCAAAGCCAGCCTCAGCAATGGCGAGGCCAAGGTGCTAATCAACTCAGCGAGACCCTGTCTCTGAATAAAATGCAAAAATAGGGGGACTGGGGTTGTGGCTCAGCGGTTGAGCACTTGACTAGCAAGTGTGAGGCACTGGGTTCGATCCTCAGCACCACATAAAATAAATAAAGGTATTGTGTTCATCTACAGCTAAAAAAATATTTTAAAAAAATGCAAAAATAGGGCTGGGGATATGGCTTAGTGGTCGAGTACTCCTGAGTTCAATCCCTAGCACCAAAAAAAACACAAACATTAAAAGGGCTGGAAATGTAACTTGGTGGTAAAGGACCCCTGGGTTCAATCCCCAATACCAAATAAATAAATAAATTTTATTTTGAGACAGGGTCTTGTTGTGTTGCTGAGGCTGGTTGAACTGAACTGGTGATCCTCCTGCCTTAACTTCTCAAGTTGCTGAGATTATAGGCATGTGCTATCATGCCAGGCATTCTTGAATATTTTAGAAAGGCAGTATGATCAAAGGAAAAATATTGAAAGTACTAATTATAATCAGCCCTGACAATTTATATATTAAATATATTCTTATAGGCAAATTACTTAACCTCTGTAGATTTTGGTTCATTTTTAAAATTAATATTTGAATAGACAATATATTTGTGTGATTAAATGCAAAAATATTTATATGTAAATATTTATATATTCTATATGTATAGAAAGTATCATCCCATGCCTTTCCCCCATCTACCCAGTTCCTTATCCTCTTGCAATGATCTTTCTTTCTAGTCAGTGTTGGGGACTGAATACTTATCTTGCATGCTGGGTAAGTGCTCTGCTACTTTCAGCTAAAAGTGCAACAACATCCCCTGCCTGTATATTCTTTTTTTTTTTTTTTTTTTTGGTACTGGGGATTGAACTCAGGGGTACTCGACCACTGAGCCACATCCCCAGCCCTATTTTGTGTTTTTATGTAGAGACAGGGTCTCACTGAGTTGCTTAGCGCCTCGCCGTTGCTGAGGCTGGCTTTGAACTCGCGATTCTCCTGTCTCAGCCTCCCTGAGTGCTGGGATTACAGGCTTGAGCCACCGCGCCCGGCTCTTGCCTGTATATTCTTTTAGACTTTCTTGAGGCAAATGATTACAAACATGAGTTTATAATTTTATTTTTCCCATTTTTCATGCAAAATTCTATGGTTCCTCATTGTTCTGCACTGTTGTCCATCTGCAGTCTTGCCTTTTAATATGTCTTGGAGACCTTTCCAGATCAGTGCATAGAAAGCTTCCTCATTCTTTGTTTTGTTTTGTTTTTAAACACTTGCATAGTGTCCAATAGATTTCCATGGAATGGATGTATCATAGTTTATTTAACTAGTTCCTCATTATGGACATTTATGTTTCACTTTTCCAATGTTACAAGCAATGTTGTATAGAAGACCTTTGAGCATGTCATTTTACATGTGTTCAAGAGGATTTATGGCATAAATTCACAGAAATGGAATTTCTAAGTAAAAGTATAAATGCAGTTATCTCTATGAAATATATTGCTAAATTGCCTTCCTTCGGGGTTGTTCCCATATACATTGCCTGTTCACTCACTAACATTGGCTGTATTGTAGCTAATATTTATGTAATGCTTACTATATACATGGGCACTGTTCTTAGTGCTTCACATACATTATCTCATTGAATCTTAGTGAAATTTCTATGAGGTAGGTGCTACTATTATCTCTGTTTTTCAGATAATACACTAATAGAAAATTTATGTGAATTGTCCAAATCACACAGCTACTTAAGCAAAAGTTTAAGTACTCTGGCTCTAGGATCAGTGTTGTTAGTATTATGCCTTGCTGTTATCAAACTTGAATTTTTGCCAATCTGATAGGAGAATGATACCTCAGAGTAGTTTTAACTTTTAAAAAAATTATGCTAAGGTTAAGTTTTTATATATTTGAGTCATTTCTGTTTGAGTTATATGCCCTTTTTCATTAACTAGCTGTTTAAGTCTTTTACCTATTTTTCTGTTGAGTCGTTTATCTCTTTCCTATTGATTTCTAGGACACCCCCTCCTCCGCCCCCGACAGCTGGGGATTGAACTGAGGGCCTTGAGCATGCTCTTCCACTGAGCTACACCCCAGCTCTATTTTGATATTTGTCTTCTTATTCCCACATGGAAGTTTTAGATTTCTGTGTAGGCTAACTTCTCAATCTTTTTTTTTTTTTGGTACTAGAGATTGAACTCAGGGGCACTCGACCATTGAGCCACATCCCCAGCCCTATTTTGTGTTTTATGTAGAGACAGGGTCTCACTGAGGTGCTTAGCGCCTCGCTGTTGCTGAGGCTGGCTTTGAATTCCCGATTTTCCTGTCTCAGCCTCCCTAAGGGCTGGGATTACAGGCTTGTGCCACCACGCCTGGCTTCAATCTTTTCTTTATGGCTTTTGGATTTTGAATTATAATTAAGAGAGGCTCTCTGCATTTCAATTGTTAATTTTTTAATCTGTCCGGTGGGGACAAGAAAACAGAATTATTGTGAAGGTCAAAGTGCTTTGTGAATGGTAAACTGTAAATCATTATACAGATGAAATATGATGTTATTTATTAATTTGTCTTTTGAACAAGTTGTACAGAGGCTGTCATCTTTTCGCTTGTATCAAGTACAATTGAATAATATAGCTGGCTGCGGTGGTACACGCCTGAAATCCCAGCCACTTGGGAGGCTGAGCCCGGAGGATCGCAAGATTGATCCTCCTTAGCAAAAGCAAGGCGCTAAGCAACTCAGTGAGACCTTGTCTCTAAATAAAATACAAGAAAAGGGCTGGGGATGTGGCTCAGTGATCAGTTGCCCCTGAGTTCAATCACTGGTACCAAAAAAAAAAAAAAAGCATAGAATGATATAATTTTCATCTGTAATATGGAAAACTAGGATGGTATTGATTTTATGATTAATGTTTGGATAATTTGCATGGGATCATTTTCAAAATGATTTCCCCAATGATTTCACTGTGGAAATCCTGAAATATTTTTGCATGTTTTAGTCTTATTGTTCCTTGTATTAGAATTTGTCTAAAAATTATCAATATGTTTCACTCTCATATTAGCTATGGTTCACAAATGTACATACTATTTACTTTTGGTACCAATCTTATTGATTGGTAGGAATTTACAATTTGGGAAGATTAATATAATTTTTGTAATTATCAAAGTATTGCATATTTATTAAGGAACAATTGGGAAATTGGAAAGATTTCAAGGGAGAAGATAAAAATTTCTCAGAATCTGCCCATGATTCAATGAGTTAAAAACCAGTGTTAACATTTTGGACTGTATCCTCTCAGAATTTTTACTCTGTATATTCTTACTACATATATGTATAGTGTTAAAACCAACTCTCTAGGGCTTGACATTGTGCCTGGCTCCTAGAAGGTCAATAAATATTTATTGACTGAGTGAATGAAAGAATTAATTTTTATTTTTTATATTTTTTTGTAGTTGGACACAATACCTTTGATTTTTATGTGGTGCTGGGAATTGAACCCAGTGCCTCATGCATGCTAGGCAAGTGCTCTACCACTGAGCCACAACCCCAGCCCCTAATTTTTATTTTGTACTGGGAGTTGAACCCAGAAATGCTTTACCACTAAGTAACATCCCCTGGCATTTATATTTTTATTTTTTTGGTACCAGGGTTTGAACTCAGGGGTACTTAATCACTGAGCCATATCCCCAGCCCTTTTTTGTATTTTATTTAGAGACAGGATCTCAGTTGCTTAGCACCTTGCTAAGTTGCTGAGGCTGGCTTTGGACTCATGATCCTCCCACCTCAGTCTCCCGAGCTGTTGTTATTACAGGCATGTGCCACCGGGCCTGGCTTGTTTATTTTAAGACAGGGTTTCTCTAAGTTGCTTAGGGCCTGGTAAGTTGTTGAGGATGACCTTGAACTTGCAATTATCCTGCCTCAGCCTCTTGAGCCATTGGGATTATAGGAATGTGCCACTACGCCTAGCTAAGAATTTTTTTTAAATATAGAAAGTATGGAATATCAATGTCCTATTTCTTTTCTTTTTTCTCCACTGTACATTTTAATTTATATTGTAGTATTACAGTTTCTGTGCCACAATTCATTTGAAGGTAAGTTCAAGTCCAGGCCCTCATGGAGCTCATAGTCCGGTGAAAGAGACAGATAAGCTACAATTAAAATACTATATGATAACTGTAATAACAGATTTGTACAGGGCATTATCAAGCACAGAAAAAGGAGATTTAGGGGTCAGAGAACACTTCCCACATGAGATGATTACTTGAAAGAGTCATGTGGAAAAAGCTAGGAAGAACACTCAAGGAGAAAGAGTATTAATGCATGGGCACTCAAGTGTGAGCAGGACCCTGCAAAAAACTCTATATTTGGAGTAGATTGTGTCTGTAGGTAGAGAAAAGAAATAGATAAGGTTGGAGATGTGGGTAGGGGTCAAATGAGGAAGAGCTTTCATATAACACATGAAGGGTTCTCAAAAGTTTGCTCAGCTTGGAGGATATGTTGGAAGAGTTATGAGAGTGGAAGTAGGAAGATCAAAAAGACGTAAGTTGAGGGGCTGGGGCTGTAGCTCAGTGGTAGAGCGCTTGCCTAGCATGCGTGAGGCACTGGGTTCGATCCTCAGCACCACATGTAAATAATAAATGAATAAAATAAAGATCCATCAACAACTAAAAAAAATTAAAAAAAAAAAGACGTAAGTTGAATACCAAGTAAGTGTAGTTAAAAAGTACTACAACAGCTGGAATGAGGTAGGAAGGGAGCCCTGCATTAGAAAGGTAGGCTAAGTCTGGAGGATAAATAATGATTGCCTATTTTTAGTGGAGCCATGTCCTTGAATGGTGGCTAAGGAATTTTACAAGCAACAGATGTCATTCAATATTTTAAATTATCGTGTATTATATGAAAACCATATTAGGTTGCAGCTAGTCTGAAATGCAGTTGAAATATTTAATTCCTATGAAATAGTGGAAATACAATGAAATAAAATTGTATTCAAGTGCTGGGTGCAGTGGCACACGCCTGTAATCCCAGCACTTTGGGAGGCTGAGACAGGAGGATCATGAGTTCAAAGCCAGCCAACCTCAGCAATGGCGAGGCACTAAGCAACTTGATAAGACCCTATCTCTAAATAAAAACACAAAAATAGGGCTGGGGATGTGGCTCAGTGGTGAGTACCCCTGAGTTCAATCCCCGGCAACCTCCCACCCCAAATTGAATTTAAGCTAGGCATAGTGGTGCATGCCAGTAATCATAGCTCCCCTAGACACTGAGGCAGGAGGATCATGAGTTCAGGACCTGCTGCCACAATGTAGTGCAACCCTGTCCCCCCCAGAATAAAAAGACTGGGGATGTAGCTCAGTGATAGAGCAAGCACCCCTGGGTTCAAGCCCCAGTACTTCCAAAACATTTTTAAAAAAATTTTTTTAGTTGTAGATGGACGCAATATCTTTATTTTATTTATTTTTATGTGGTGCTGAGGATTGAACCCAGTGACTCACATATGCGAGGCAAGCGCTCTACCACTGAGCCCCAGCCCCCAAAACATTTTTTGGGAGACAGTTTTTTTATTCACTGATAGTGTATCTTTAGATGCTTCTTTTTCACGTACACTTTGTTTTATTAAAAAGTAAAGCCCTAAAAAGGGAGAGCAGTTTAGTCCTCAGACTCTGATGCATCTTCATCTTGACTAATCTGGAAATAACGAAGTTTGTAAGTCTCCTTGTCAGATTCAACCACACGAAGCCAATCATGAAGATTATTATTTAAAGAAAAATTTTTTTTAGTTGAAAATGGACTTTATTTATATGCGGTGCTGAGAATTGAACCCAGTGCCTCACACATGCTAGGCAAATGCTCTACCACTGAGGCACAACCCCAGCCCACAAAGATTATTCTATTTTTCTTTTTTTTTTTTTGGTACCAGGGATTGAACTCAGGGGTACTTGACCACTGAGCCATATCCTCAGTCCTATTTTGTATTTTATTTAGAGACAGGGTCTCACTGAGTTGCTTAGTGCCTCGTCATTGCTGAGGCTGGTTTTGAACTCACAATTCTCCAGTCTCAGCCTCCCTAAGGGCTGGGATTACAAGCGTGAGCCACTGTGCCTGGCTCTGACTTTGTGTTTTATGTAGAGACAGGATCTGACTGAGTTGCTTAGTGCCTCGCAGTTGCTGAGGCTGACTTTGAACTCACAATTCTGCTGTCTCAGCCTCCCAAAGTGCTGGTATTACAGGCGTGTGCCACTGCACCCTGCTTGAAGATTATTCTTTTTTTGTTTTGTTTTTTTGGTACTGGAGATTGAACTCAAGGGCACTTGACCACTGAGCCACATTCCCAGCCCTATTTTGTGTTTTATGTAGAGACAGGGTCTCACTGAGTTGCTTAGCACCTCGCCATTGCTGAGGCTGGCTTTGAACTCGCAATTCTCCTGTCTCAGCCAACCTAAGTGCTGGGATTACAGGCTTGAGCCACCACGCCGGGCTTGAAGATTATTCTTAAGGTATTTCTTGGTAGGATGTTTCAAATGCCTCTTAGAGGACTGTGTCTCAGAAACAACTGTGATTTTATTCTTGAAGCATTCAATGTGAACATTTCCAAGATTTTGTTTTCCCATTGACTTTAACCTTCTCCCTCAGAAAATGTTCAAAATTTCCAGAATCAAAAATCCCATCTTCTACGGGATGAGTAAAGTCCAAATTAAACTTTCAGGTGGTTCTCTTAGGCTTCTTGTCTTTCTGTGGCACAATCTTGACAGCAGGCTGCATAATCAGAGCCCAAAACATTTTTTTTTTTGGTACCAGGGATTGAACTCAGGGGCACTCGACCACCGAGCCACATCCCCAGCCCTATTTTGTGTTTTATGTAGAGACAGGGTCTCACTGAGTTGCTTAGTGCCTCGCTGTTGCTGAGGCTGGTTTTGAACTCGAGATTCTCCTGTCTCAGCCTCCCTAAGTGCTGGGATTACAGGCTTGCGCCACCTCGCCTGGCAGGAAAATCATATTAAAAGCTCTCTTAAAGCTCTATAATTAGAGCTGGAGGTATAGCTCAGTGATTGAGTGCCTATCATGAAGGCTCTGGGTTTGATCCATAGGACAAACAAACAAAAAAGCTCCATAACTGCATTATAGAATACATCTCTAATAGGAGCTGTATTTATTTTTCCTAAATTTTCATCAAAAAGAAAACGTGTAGGGCTGGGGTGGTAGCTCAGTGGTAGAGTGCTTGCCTCGCATGTGTGAGTCACTGGGTTCGATCCTCAGCACCACATAAAAATAAATAAAGATAGTGCATCCATCTACAACTAAAAATTAAAAATTAAAAAAGAAAAAAGAAAACGTGTAAAGGAAGCAAATCACTATCAGAAGACATCAGCTAGTGTGCTGCAGTTAATATGAAATCAGTTTAATGATTACATCTTTTGTATTTCCATACAATCATAATTGAGTGTTTTAAGAGACTCATACATTTTTAAAACATATTTTTCAGTTGTCAATGGACTTTATTTGTTTATATGTGGTGCTGAGAATTGAACCCAGTGATTCTCACATGCTAGGCAAGTGCTCTACCACTGAGCCACAACCCAGTCCCATCATTATACATCGATATGTGCACTATACCACATTTTTTTGGACACAATACTTTTATTTCTTTATTCTTTTATGTGGTGCTGGAGGATTGAACCCAGTGCCTCACACATACTAGGCAAGTGCTCTACTACTGAGTTACAACCCCACATTTCTTATATCAATAAACTGATATTCCATTTTATGATTAAAGATGGAATTTATCATTATGGAAAGTTTAGAAAAAGAGTACAGAATAAATCATCATCTTTTCACCCCCAAATGACCACTCTGGTGTAATTATTCCTTTTTTAAAAAATATTTTTTTAGTTGTTGATGGACCTTTATTCATTTATTTATATGTGGTGCTGAGAATCTAATGCAGCGCCTCACACATATGAGGCAGGTGCTCTACCACTGAGGTACAACCTCAGCCCTGGTGAAATTATTTCTTTTGGTGCATAGGTTTTTTTTTTTTTTTGGTACCAGGGATTGAACTCAGGGGTATTCAACCACTGAGCCACATCCCTGGCCCTTATTTTGTGTTTTATGTAGAGACAGGGTCTCACTGAGTTGCTTATTGCCTCGCTGTTGGTGAGGCTGGCTTTGAACTCGCAATTGTCCTTTCTCAGCCTCCCAAAGTGCTGGGATTACAGGCGTTTGCCACCGCACCCAGCTTGGTGCATACTTTTACGCAGTTATAATTGTTTACTCAATTTTTATGTTATTTGCCCTTCCCTTTTCTCATTTAATATAAATTTTATCTCATGTAAAGTTAGTTTTCTAACGTGTGTGTGTGTGTGTGTGAGAGAGAGAGAGAGAGAGAGAGAGAGAGAGAGAGAGAGAGAGAGAGATAGATAGATAGATAGATACTGGGGATTGAACCCAGGGTATTGTGTATGCTAGCACTCTACCATTGAGCTACATCCCCAGCCCTTGTTCTAAACTTTTTATTAAAAAATAAAATAAAAAGAAAAGTAGCTGGGCATGGTGATGCACACCTGTAATCCCAACAATTTGGGAGGCTGAGGTAGGAGGATGATAAATTTGGGACTGGCCATAGCAACATAGTAAGACCACCCCATCTAAAACAAAACAAAAGTAATGCATGATAATTGTAAAAAATATCAACCTCAGAGAGATGTATAATAAAGGAGTCACTTATAATCTGTCAAGATAACAGTTTAGTATATATATCCTCTAAATTGTTTTCTAGGTTATACTAATATTTTCTATTTAGTTAATAAAATAAAAACAAGTTGGGTGCAGTGGCTCACACCTGTAATCCCAGCAGTTTGATAGGCTGAGGCAGGAGGATTCCACTTTCAAAGCCAGCCTCAGCAATTTAGGGAGACCCTGTCTCAAAATAAAAAATAAAAAGATCTAATGGGGAGGGCTGGGGTTGTAGCTCAGTGGTACAGCACTTCCTTAGCACATTTAAGGTACTGGTTTTGATCCTCAGCACCACATATAAATAAATAAATAAACAAATAAAGTATTGTGTCTATCCACAACTAAATAAAAATAAAAAGGGGGCTGGGATTGTGGCTCAGTGGTAGAGCAATTGCCTCGCATGCATGGGGCACTGGGTTCGATCCTTAGCACCACATAAAAATAAATATATTGTGTCCATCTACAACTAAAAAAATATTAAAAAAAAAAAAGATCCGGGATGTGGCTTAGTGGTTAAGTGCTCCTGGGTTCAGTTCCTAGTACCAATAAATAAAAAATAGGGGCTGAGATTGTAGCTCAGTCGTAAAGCACTTGCCTTGCGTGCATGAGTCACTGGGTTTGATCCTCAGCACCATATAAAAAAATAAAGATATTGTGTCCATCTATAACAAAAAATACTTTAAAAAATCAAAATTGCACTTTGCATTCTACTTTGCCAATTTCTGTTGTCACTTTTTATTGTCCAAGCGAGATGTGGACATCTTTCCATGTCAGTGTGTACAGAATTTACCTCATTCCTCTTTTATTCGTTTTTTTTTGTTGTTGTTTCAATCCTGGGTATTAAACCTAGAATGTAGGCAGGTTCTTTACCAGTGTAGCTCAGAGCTATACTCCCAGCCCTATCTCATTGTTTTAATGACTACACAATGTTAAATTATATGGATGACTATGATTTATTTAAGCTATCCCTATTGAAGGACATTGGATTATTTCCAATTTTTCTGAGAACAAAAATGTATAAATTAGTATTCTGGTATATATATCTTTGTGTACTTACAGTAATTGTCTTTTGATTTTTTTTTTTTTTTCATACCGGGGATTGAACTCAGGGATTCTCGACCACTGAGCCACATCCCCAGCCCTATTTTGTGTTTATTTAGAGACAGGGTCTCACTGAGTTGCTTAGCGCCTCGCCATTGCTGAGGCTGGCTTTGAACTCACGATTCTCCTGTCTCAGCCTCCCTAAATGCTGGGATTACAGGCTTGCGCCACCATGCCCGGCTAGGGGTTGGTCCTTTATCTTTGAGCTGCATCCCCAGTCTGTTTTATTTTTTATATTGAGACAGGATCTTCTTAAATTGCCCAGGCTGACCTGGAATTTACAATCCTCCTGTCTCTGCCTCCTGAGTCACTGTGATTACAGGTGTGCAACACTGCGCTCGGCTTTTGCTGTTATATTTGAAAGGGACTTTGATTATTGGACAATTAAATTAGTACCAAAAATTAAATTAGTTTTTGAAAAAAATTTATAGTTTTTGGTGCTGAGGTTTGAATCCAGGGCCTTGTGTGCATGCTAGGCAAGCACTCTACCACTGAGCTCTATTCCCAGCCCCACTTGATTTCCTTTTTAAAGTTATTTATCTTCTTTCGCATTTTTCTATCCTCACTGCTGTGACATTAACTCTTCTTCCAGTCTTTCACTAGCAATTATTGTATTGCATTGTGTTCATTTTGTCTTTTTGGGTGACTAAGCTCCTGGAAAAGTAGAGTCATGGTTTTTTTTTTTTTTTTTTTTTTGGTACTGAGGATTGAACTCAGGGTTACTTATACACTGAGCCATATCCCAGCCCTATTTTGCATTTTACTTAGAGACAGCGTCTCACTGAATTGCTTAGCACCTTGCCGTTGCTGAGGCTGGCTTTGAACTCGAGATTCTCCTGCCTCAGCCTCCCGAGATGCTGGGATTATAGACGTGTGCCACCACCCATCTTTTTTTTTTTAGTTGTAGATGGACACAATGTCTTTATTTTATTGCCTTGTATGTGGTGCTGAAAATTGAACCCAGGGCCTCACGCATGCGAGGCAAGTGCTCTACCACTGAGCTACAATCCCAGCCCGCCACCACCCATCTTAATTGAACTTTTAAAGTACAATTTAGAATCCAGGGTGTATGGTAACAATAATCACAGGTCTCTATGTGTTAACAGAAATCGAAGGATAGCCTTAAATCTCTAACTTTTAACTTTTAGCGGTGTTAATCATCAGCAATTGGCTTACTCAAAGCAAACAGATATAAGATAGGTCTTCAAATGACAGCGTGGCTCTTCTGTCAGATACAATGTATAAAAGAGCACTTATTGGTTATCTTGCCTTTGAAGGTACAAAAACTTTCATTTTACAAACTTTTTTCTTTTTTTTGTACCAGGGATTGAACTCAGGAGTACTCAACCTCTGAGCCACATCCTCAGCCCTATTTTGTGTTTTATATAGAACAGGGTCTCACTGAGTTGCTTAACGCCTCACCATTGCTGAAGCTGGCTTTGAACTCGCGATTCTCCTGTCTCAGCCTCCCTAAGTGCTGGGATTACAAGCGTGAGCCACAGTTCCTGGCTTCATTTTACAAACTTTATATAACATTTAGACAAGGCTTAGTTCTCAGATGCATACATGTACATAGTCACATATATTTAGTGTGTCAGCTATATTGTATAACCTAAGAAACAGTTGTTTGTTTTACCAGTTACAAAGTAATCATATTACTTTAAAACACTACAAATCTTAATTCCTTTATGACTTAGTTTCCCCAGGTAATAAAACCTGACAAATACCAAAATTATCCATAGATAAGAGCAGATCAATGTTTCAGACTTTACTTCATATCAGTACATTAAACTTCAAATAACTTTAATTGTGCTAATTATAGCCAATTTAATCAAACACAAACTTTTTAAAAAAATATCTTTATTTATTTATTTTTATGTGGTGCTGATCATTGAACCCAGTGCCTCATGCATGTGAGGCAAATGCTCTACACTGAGCTACAGCCTCAGGTTCTCAAATGCAAACTTTTTGAGATTTACCTTCTGCAACTTACTTGAACACTTACAACTTCTTTACATCCTTAGTTTTGCCCACTTTCATCTTGGACTTTAGCCCAAGAATATTACTTCACCAGACAAAATACTTTCTCATCCAGAAACATTTCTTTTACCTTCTGATTTTCCATACTTATAACTTTCTTTTATCTTTTCTGGTTTTGGGCCCCCTCCCCTGCCTTTTTTTTTTGTACCAGGGATAGAACTCAGGGGTACTCAACTACTGAGCCACATCCCTAACCCTATTTTGTGTTTTATGTAGTGACAGGGTTTCACTGAGTTGTTTAGAGCCTTGCCATTGCTGAGGCTGGCTTTGAACTCGTGGTTCTCCTGTCTCAGCCTCCCAAAGTTCTGGGATTACAGGCGTAAGGCGCCTGGTAAGAAGAGTAGTATCTATTTCATATTACTGTTATGAATATTAAATATAAAGCACTTAGAAAAGTTCTTGGATTATAATAAATGTTGAGTAAATATTACAGCATGTGTAATGTTAATATATAATAACATCTACATATTAGTCTTTGACCTGATAGGAACCCAATTAACACTTGATTGTATTAGTAGAGGGAATTCCTGAATTGGCCTAAAGACTGAATTAATTAACCTGTAAGTGCCTCTACAACTTTCAGCCTAAATTTCTGTTTTATGTCATGGTTTAACCTTTGGCCTAGGGATTGGTGGATTCTAGTTACGTGGCAAATATAATGCTTATCCAAAAGAGCTAATGCACTTTTAAAAACTGGCTTTTGATCTGTCTGGCACTAACATATGCCATTGTGTATATTCGTGGCTAATTAAATGGGGGATGCCAGTTTTTATGCTTGAATGCCTTTCGTTTGAATGGAAACCGCAACTTATTATTTCACAGCAGGATGGCAAACTCAGCAGTATTGCTTTTATTTTTAATTAGGCAGTCATCCTGAAATGTGTCTGTATTTGCTGTGTTGGTCCATAGAAAAGATAACAGCTGAGCAGACCTGTCATGTAGATTTGCCATGTGTTTGGTCTTGAAACACAACTAATATGCTTGTCAGTATTTCTGTTCTGGAAAATGAATGAACAGTTTCCTGGGCTACATATCAGCCTTAACAAATCCTTATTTCATTTTGGATTATTTAGGGGATTTTATGATTATTGAAAGAAAATAAAGTATGTTTAGGATATTAGCACGCTGTTTGCATTCTTTTTCTATTTTTTATACTAGGATGTAAAAGTTCACTGGTATCTCAGAAATCCATTTTCCTTACTTGGGAGGATGTCACTATCAATTCTATACACCCTGATTCCATATTTAGATGGACACTGAAGATTTTTGGTTGCTGGTTGATAGTGCCATATCCTGTTCTCTGTGGTTGATACTTTTTCAGTGACAGTGATAGTTTTTCAGGATTATATTTGTGCCTGTACAGTGATGTTTCAGCTACTTTGAGTTGTTATATTTTTCCTGTCACCTTGGCATCCATTCCTTAGAAAGTCTGAATTAATGCTAATTTTTTTTGTACTGGAGATTGAACTCAGAGGCACTTGACCACTGAGCCACATCCCCAGCCCTATTTTGTGTTTTATGTAGAGACAGGGTCTCACTGAGGTGCTTAGCGCCTCGCCATTGCTGAGGCTGGCTTTGAACTCATGATTCTCCTGTCTCGGCCTCCCTAAGTGCTGGGATTACAGGTAATGCTAATTTTTATTTTTTATTTATTTTTTTTAATTTAATTTAATTTAATTTTATTTTATTTTTTTTGGTACCAGGGATTGAACTCAGGGGCACTCGACCCCTGAGCCACATCCCCAGCCCTATTTTGTGTTTTATGTAGAGACAGGGTCTCACTGAGTTGCTTAGTGCCTCGCCATTGCTGAGGCTGGCTTTGAACTCGCAATTCTCCTGTCTCAGCCTCCCTAAGTGCTGGGATTACAAGCGTGA
>PVHX01018547.1:0-19781 GCA_004024805.1 Geosciurus inauris | reverse complement strand
CTAATTTTTATGTCTGAAATGACTGAAGGCTTCTGTCTTAGAGGCTGGTAGAATTATCATCTGTGTACTTTTTAGTCTCCCTGTTGAGGAAGGGTGAATAGTAGTAGCTTTCTATAGCTAATTTGCTATTTTTTTCATGGAAATTTAGCTATGATTCTGGAGGAGATAGTCTGTAGTGGGAAGCGCTTACGTTTGGGAATGATCAGATCTGAATCCTAAGTTTGTCCCTTGTTTGTGTTTGAACCAGTCTTAATTTCTCAGAGTTGTAAGTTTTTCAAAATTCTCTCTTTTTTTTTTTGGTACTGGAGATTGAACTCAGGGGTACTTGACCACTGAGCCACATCCCCAACCCTATTCTGTGTTTTATATAGAGACAGGGTCTCACTGAGTTGCTTAGTGCCTTGCGGTTGTTGAGGCTGGCTTTGAATTCACAACTGTCCTGTCTCAGCCTCCCTAAGTGCTGGGATTACAGGCTTGCGCCACCGTGCCCGGCTTCAAAACTCTTTACATTGGAAATGATAATACGTACTTTACAGAGTTGTCACAAAAATTAGAGGTAACATACATAAATGCTTTGTGGAATTCATGGGTTCATGGGCCATAGTAAAGGATGGCTGCAGTTATTATTCAAAAGCATTTTAAAACCATTAAGGTTTTTTTTCTCGCCAGTACTGGAAATCAATTACAGGCAGGGTCACAGGCATGCTAGGAAAGCATTTCTATCATTGAGCCTTTTCTATCATCTCCAGCCTTTCAAAAGCATTTGAGGCAGTAGTATGATCTGAGAGTCATAAAAAGCTTCCTTGATTCTCTGGAAAATGATTTGTGGAATTTCCACTTTGAAAAAAATAAAATATATAATATTGGTTATAGACTATTCAATTAACTTTTTATTTTATTTTATTTTTTTGTAATGGAGATTGAACCCAGGAACACTTTACCACTGAGCCACATTCCCAGTCCTTTGTTTCTTTTCTTTCTTTCTTTCTTTTGTTTTTTTGAGGCAGGGTCTTGCAAAATTCCTGAGGCTAGTCTTGCCTTTATTATTCTCCTGCCTCATCTTCCTGAGTCTATGGGATTAAAGATGTGCCCTACCATGTCTGATATCTTTTTTTTTTAAATTGGTACCTTTTCATACTAATTTCTTCAACCAAAGCTTTTTTTTTTAAATATTTTAATTTTATTTTTATGTGGTGCTGAGGATCGAACCCAGTGCCTCATGCATGCCAGGCGAGCACGCTACCACTGCGCCATAACCCCAGCCCCTCAACCAAAGCTTTTAATGTACCTTCTTTGTACGAGACAGATCAACTCCCCAACCTCAATATAAATTAAAGTTGACCTTAGAAAGAAACTGCCTATATAGAAGAGAAGTTTTAAATTTCTTTTTCTCTAAATGTTTTAATTGTCAATGGATCTTTATTTTATATATTTATATGTGGTGCTGAGAATTGAACTCAGTGCCTCACACATGCTAGGCAAGTGCTGTACTACTGACCTACAATTCTAACCCAAAGTTTTAAATTTCTACTTTTATAAATATTGAAGTTGAAAACACATTTACTAAAAAATTATCTGTATATGTCCTTGTAAGCCACAAAATTTTGTTTTTTTTTTTTGAAAGACTCCTAAAGGCTATTTCCTAGTTTAAGAACAATAATGATTAAACTTTTCCAACACAGTGTTTCTTAATTGGGGCACTGCTGGCATTTAAGGCAGGACAATTGTTTGTTGTGCAGGACTGTTCTGTGCATTGTAGGACATTTAGCTTCCCTGGCCCCTGCCCACTAAAATACCAGTATTACCCATCCCACACTTCTGCCATTGTGACAGTAGCTCCTCCCTAACAAGATAACCCTTCTCACCCTAGAAATTTTTACATGCTCCTAGTTGCGAACCACTGGGACTCAAGCTAAAATATTTTTAGTGAAGCTGATCAAATATTATCAGTTGTCATTAAAAAAATTTTTTTTTGTAGTTATAGATGGACAAAATGCCTTTGTTTTGTTTATTTTTATGTGGTGCTAAGGATGGAACCCAGTGCCTCACACATGCTAGGCAAGCGTTTGGCCACTGAGCTACATACAGCCTGAGCCCTCAGTTTTCATTTTTAAAATCCAAGTATTTTATGGTACTGGGGATTGAACTCAAGGGTGCCCAACCAATGAGCTACATCCCTAGTTCTTTTTATTTATTTTTGTATTTATTTGTTTATTTTATATATGAACACATCTTTATTTTGTTTATTTTTATGTGGTGCTGAGGATCGAACCCAGTGCCTCACACATGCTAGGCAGGCACGTTACCACTGCGCCATAACCCCAGCCCCTAATTGTATCTTTCTAGTAAATGTAAGAGTAATTATCTGTTCCCAAAAAACATCAATATCAAAAAATGTTAATATCAACACTACTAATATCAAAAGCCAATATTCCATAAATAAGACCAAAAGATGTAGAGGCAGAAAATATCTTAAAATCTCACATATTTCTATTATTTTCTGATTTTAAAATTTGTAAATTTTCAGATTTTAAAAAATAGGGTGTGGTTTTAGTGTATGTTCATACACACCTTTATGCTGTCTTTTATGGCTAATTAAAATTTATGAGACTACATTGAAAGCCATTTATAGCTTGGTCGATTCAATTTAAAATGTGGTTATTTCGTATACTGGCCAAAGGAACAAGAGTCATGGTTTGGAAATTTTCTCTTGCTCACTACATCTCCAAAATGTATTAATAAAGTTCTTACTCCTGTGGAGGGGACTGTACTTTTTACCACTCATTTTAGTAATTAGTATTACTTTAGCATGTAAGAGGGGTTCTACATTAAATACCAATGTTTGTTATGCACTCTTATTTACATTTTAAATTTATGAACTTGAGCAGGTTAGGCTATCTAAAATTTTCCTCAGTGCTTTTGAGGTTTTAGCCTAAGATGTAAATTCTTTCTGGACCAAAAACTGTAGTGGAACTGTTGGAGAATAATAATTTGAAAATCTGAAGACTTGGCTTGCATACTGGGATGGCTGTTTATTTGCCAAACTATTTTCAGTTTTCTTGGTTTAAGCATACTGTAGAGCTGTTGTATTAGCAATAGACTTAGGGGAAAGAAAAACTTAAAACTTTTTTAAAAAATGAAAACATTTTAAATATAGAAAAGAGTGCAATAATAATAAATACCACCTGAAAACATTTTAAAGAGTGCAATAATACCACCTAGAATTAATTAGTATTTCAGAAAATAAATAATAAACATTTTATGATGTTATAGGTTTATTTTTTTATTTTTATTTATTTTTTGGTCATGTGGATTGAACTCAGGGGTACTCGACCACTAAGCCACATCCCCAGCCCTGTTTTGTGTTTGATGTAGAGACAGGGTCTCACTGAGTTGTTTAGTGCCTCGCCATTGCTGAGGCTGGCTTTGAACTCGTGATTCTCCTGTCTCAGCCTCCCAAAGTGCTGGGACTATAGGCATGCACCTCTGTACCTGGTTTATTTTTTAATTTTTTTAAGAAATGATCTTTGTTGGCTAATTTTATTCTGTTTTTGTTTATAAGTAACCCATGCAGTTGTAGAGGAACTTATTTTGGGGGGCGGGGGCGGGTACCAGGGATTGAATGCAGGGGCACTCGACCACTGAGCCACATCCCCAGCCCTATTTTGTATTTTATTTAGATACAGGGTCTCATTGAGTTGCTTAGCGCCTCACTATTGCTGAGGCTGGCTTTGAACTTGTGATTCTCCTGTCTCAGCCTCACGAGCTGCTGGCATTACAGGCGTGTGCCACCACACCTGGCTAGTTTTATTTTTTGAATAAAAGGAAACTAAACATTATTGCTGTAGTTGAAGTCTTTTGTTTTCCTTCCTTATTTTTTTTTTCCCCTACTAAGGCAACTAGTATCATGAATTTAGTGTCTTCCTAGTTCATGCTTTTGGACATTAACTATAAATCAGTCTATTTATCTATCTTTAATATTTTGATAGAAATTGCATATTTACTCTTTACCAGGGACTGTTCATCTAATCAATAGCCCTATGTTTATTATAAAGATTAAAGGAGCTTATATATATACACACACACATATAAAATATATAAAATACTATAATGTAGCTACTGTTTTTTATTTTAATTTTATGGATGGGTAGAAAGGTTAAATAACATTTCTGCAGTCATATAGCTGCAAGTTAAATTCTTTTTTTTTTTTTTTTTTTTTGATGGTTCTAGGGAGTGAACCCAGGGGTGCTTTACCACTGAGCTTCATCCCCAGTTTTTTTTTAAAGTTTTGTGACACGGTGTCACTAATTTGCTGAGGCTGGCCTCAAACTTTTTTTTTTAGGTGTAGATGGATGTAATAAGTTTATTTTATTAATTTTTTTTAATATGGTACTGAGGATCAAACCCAGTGCCTCACATGTGCTTGGCAGAAGCTCTACCACTAAGCCACAACCCCAGCTTGGCCTCAAACTTCTGATCCACCTACCTCAGCCTCCCAAATTTCTGGGATTACAGGCGTTTGCCACCATTCCTGGTTGTACAAGTTAAAGTCTTATTTGAACTAAGACTGTGTGCTTTATAGGCCATTATATTCATTACTATGTTATCCTATCTCTCTGTAATATAAGTATATATTACTTTGTATGTTTTTAAAATATACATCTTAAAAATAAAAATGATATACTGTAGGGGGTAGTCATCCAATTTTCTTGGTAACTTAGAAACTTTTTTGAATGAAATTTTAGTGATACCACTAAACTTTTTTACCCTACTCAACATTGCTTTTGAAATATATCTATATTGCTAGGTATAATTTATTTATGCAAATGCTATATAGTTTACTGATAAATATGCTATAATTTATTGCTCTTATAGATGAACTTTCAGTTGTTAATCTCTTCTCCCCTTTTTACACGGAATGGTAAAATGAAATGAAAATTCTTGTTTGGGTCTCCTGGCAAGAGTTTACTCTGAAGCATATAATAAAAAAAAAAGTTTCTCCCTTTTGAAAAGTGCTATGAGCAAAGATACAACACATTTTTAAAAAATAAAAATATAAAAATTGTCAGTCAATTGTTCTGTTGTAAAACTTGTAACAGGGCTTTTACCAAACCTGCTCAGTAGCAGTTCTTTACCTCCTCCTACTTAGCTAAGAAAGTAAAACAAGACCTATTGAGCTGCAACAAACAATTTTATCTTTCATGCTTTAGTATAGAGAACTATGATCAGCTGTCCCCAAACCCTGAGGGCACAGGAGGTGAATAATGTATTTCATTAAAAATGAAATATATATCTCAAACAATAAAAAGTCACTAGATGGAAAACCTGTCAAATCAGTTAGTTAATTTAGTACACAACTATGTTTTATATATTCAGTTTCACTTTAATATGGCTTATTTTTCTTTGCTTTCATTTTTAAATTTTTTGTTAATATGGTTTATTTTTCTGAAGTTGCATTTTTCCCCTTCTTTTCTGTTTCTCCCAATTACATTAGGCCTGGCCTTCCTCTATATTTAAGTCTTTGTCTTCTTTTCTACCCAGATGACTAATTAACTCCTTACATCTTTTATAGTGGAAAAACATTATACTAAGGAATAATGAAATGGAAAAATTTTGAGTTTTGATGCTGAAAACAGCTTAGTTCCAATTTTGGTTCTGCCAATGTGTATACTAGATAGGTTACTTAACCTCCGGAGTCTACTTTTCTTTTTCTTTTCTGTAAAATACCTTGGTGTGGTATGTTTTAAGGATTAAATGAGAAAATGTTAGTAAAAATCCTTGAGCTTAAAACAACAACAAACCAAGATATTAATACCCCTCTTCTGCTGTAGAGTATCCTCAACTTTTAGTGTACTTAAGACTCACTGTGGGGGCTGAGGTTGTGGCTCAGTGGTAGAGTGCTTGCCTCACACGTGTGAGGCACTGGGTTCGATCCTCAGCACCACGTAAAAAAAATAAGCAAACCAAATAAAGACACTTGTGTCCATGTATAACTAAAAAAAAAAAAAAAAAGACTCACTGTGGAGATTAGTCAAATTTCTAGGCCAAAGATTCTGATTTAGTAGGTCAAGGGTGAGACCCAGCACTCTGGTTTAAACAAGCTCCTCAGGTAATTTTGAAGCAGATGATCCATAGACACACTTTTTTTTTTGGTACTGGGGTTTGAACTCAGGGGCACTTTACCACTGACCCACCCCTATTTTGTATTTTATTTAGAGATAGGGTCTCACTGAGTTGCTTACTGCCTCACCATTGCTAAGGCTGGTTTCGAACTTGGAATCTTCCTGCTTCAGCCTCCTGAGCCACTGGGATTATAGGTGTGCACCACCGCACTGGGCTCCAGACAGACTATGAGAAATGCATTTCCTTGGTTCCTTTGTTCCAAGTCTAGTTTTGTTAATTAACAGTTTATAGCATTTACTTGTAGCATGTACACTTTCTTGGCCTTGTTTTTCCTCACGTATAAAATGAATGACTACTTGATGATCACTACTGACTGTCAATTTAAATTTTTTTTCTTTTGGTGTTACTGGGGATTGAATCCAGGGATACTTTACCACTGAGCTACATCTGTAGCCTTTTTTTTTTGAATATTTTTTTTTAGTTGTTAATGGACCTTTATTTTATTTATTTGTATGTGAATCGAACATGCCAGGCACGTGCAGACCACTGAGCCACTGCCCCAGCCCCTGTAGCCTTTTTTAATTTTTATTTTGAGACAGGGTCTTGCTAAGTCACTGAGGTTAGCTGCAAATTTGTGATCCTTTGCCCTTAGCCTCCCTAATTGGTGGGATTATAAGTGTATACCACCACACCCAGCTTGTAAAATTAAAAAGTTTTGATCTTACAGCCCAAAAGTTTTGTTCTTGGAGCTGGGGCTGTAGCTCAGTGGTAGAGCACTTGCCTAGCATGCGTGAGGCACTGGGCTCGATCCTCAGCACCACATATAAATAATAAATGAATAAATAATAAAGATCCATCAACAACTAAAAAAAATTTTAAAGTTTTGTTCTTGTGACTTTGAACTTTAAATATTTTTATTTTAGTTGTAGATAAACACAATACCTTTATTTATTTATTCTATGTGGTGTTGAGTATCAAACCCAGTGCCTCACACGTGCAAGACAGATGCTCTACCACTGAGCCACAACCCCAGCCCAACTTTAAACCTTTGATTTATTGGTCCTAATGCCACTTTTTGGCAAAGGTTGGTGGTGGTGGTACTGAAAATTGGTGGTGGTACTTAAATATTTTTATTCTTTGAGAAGTTGGATTATTCTTCCATTTTTGAAGACTCTGGTAGAACTAGCTTAAGCAAAAATAACTTTTAAGAATACAGGAGTATTTCACGGAACCATAAGTCACAATGCAGTTAAGTCTCAGGAACTGGGGGACCTCAGCACAATAAGGAAAATCAAGATACCTCCCTCTCCCTCTCTTTCTCTCTTTCTTTGCAAGTTGGCCTCAATAATCTTTTGATTTATGTTTTTGCCTTCCAAGCTACATGGTAGAAAATGGCTATGGCCTACAGTGCCTGAATTTCATTTAGAAATTGCCTTCATTTTAGAAAGCACTCATATTGAGGCTGGAATGTTAATTCCAATTCCAAATTGCCATAAAAGCAATTGTGAATAATGGTACACCTTGAGTAGAGTGTTGCTTCTGGTTATGGCAAGACAGGCAGTGTCATGTTGTAAGGATGGCCTTGGGATCCCTACCATGATTCTCATGGTTGAAGGCTGGGTAGGTATTCATCACATTTATGAAAGCATCTCACTAACTGAACACTCATAAGGTTGTATTTTGCAATGAAAATCAAAGAAGCCCGTCCCCACACACAAAAGTAAAACCCACAAAAACAATTTTGTATTTTGTTTAGGACCCTTATAATCTATTTTCATGGGGAAAAAAGCAAAAGTATGGAGAAACAGCTAAAAAGAAAAGGGGAGCTTGTGCTTTTTTTCTTAGTTATGTATATGCCAGGTGGAATGGACTCTTCTATTGTCATTTCTACTGCATTATGTTGTATAATCAATAGTGAATTTTTAGATTGCTTTTGGGTATAGTACTTTTTAAAATTATGTAACATAATTTTGAAGTTTCTTTGTTGTCTTTTACTTAATTTTTCAAATTAAGATAAAATTATGTGATGATGCAAGGGGGATTGGTAGGAGCTCAGGCTTTTGAATTAGTCTTGCATTTTAATGTAATTTTTTACCATTTAGTGATTCTGTGGTTACATGATCTCTTTGTGAAATGAACATAATAATCCTTACCATGCATTATTTGAGAATCAAATGACATGATATAGATTAAGTGCCTGCTCTTAGACTAAGTGCATGCTCTGCCACTGAGATACCACCCCAGCCTATGCTTTTATAATGTTTCCTAGAAAGTTAGTGGTTAACAGTGATAGATAATATTATTATTTTGTTACTTAGAATATAATTGATCATCTTATGTTCTACTCATGTTAGAGTGACTGTATCTTGGGTTTTCAGTATATCAGTGGTTTTTTTGTTTGTTTTTTTGGTACCAGGGATTGAACTCAGGGGCACTTAACTACTGAGCCACATCTCCAGCCCTTTTTATTTTTATTTTGAGACAGGGTCTTGCTAGGTTGCTGACATTGTTAAGTTGTAGAGGCTGACTTTGAACTTGTGATCATCTTGCTCAGCCTCCCGAGTTGCTGGGATTACAGGCGTTTGCCACCACACCTGACTATTATCAATTTTTGAAGGTAAAGATATAAAAGTATTTTTTAGATCTGAAAATCAGGAGTTAGAATGTGAAAGGAGCTGGGCACACTAGCACATTTGTAATTTCAGCTACTGGGGTGGCTAAGTCAGGAAGATTGCAAGTTTCAGGACAACCTGGGTAACTTAGTGAGATCCCGTCTTAATAATAATAATAATAACAACAACAACAACAATAATAAAAGGGCTGGGGATGTAGATCAGTGGAAGAGTATGCATGGACTCAATTATAGTATGGGAGAGAGGGGCACGTATGAAAGGAAATATTTTTGCATTGAAGTGAAGTTGATTTGCATGTATTTATGCTTTTAATGAGATTTTTTTTTTTTTGGTTTCTTGTTTAGTGTCAAATTGGAAGAGAAATAAAATTCAACAAATACCATGTATGGAGTTCTTTCTTAAAATACAAGAAAGTAATTATTGAGACTATGGATCGGAGCAAACGAAATTCAATTGCAGGATTTCCCCCACGTGTGGAACGTCTTGAAGAGTTTGAAGGTGGTGGTGGAGGGGATGGAAATATGACTCAGGTGGGAAGAGTTTGGCCATCCTCCTACAGAGCTCTTATAAGTGCCTTTTCCAGACTGACACGTTTGGATGACTTCACCTGTGAAAAAATAGGGTCTGGTTTCTTCTCTGAAGTGTTCAAGGTGAGTGATACCTCAGTTTCATTTTGTTTTGCTGATGGTCACATTCACTGCAGAGTTGATATTTGTGTTTAAGTAGGCCATAGATTTTGCCTAGTCAAGGTGCTATGCATTTTGAGCACAGTTTTAAGCTTCCCTTCTCAAGCTATTTATTAACTTGTAAGATATTTTATTTTTATTATGAAAATAATATATGATAATCAAAGGTTTAAAGAATATAGAAGTTTCTCCCACTCCTCTCGGCCCCACCCATGTATGTATATCTGTATGTATATGCACAGGTGTATGTATAGTCTCCAATAATAACCACTTTTAACCATTTGATGTATGTATTTCTATACCCTTTTCTGTGCTGTATACATGTGGTATTTACACATATACATATATAAAATTATGCATATAGATAAAAACATTGCACAAACAAAATAAATAACAAAACTACATGTTATTTTTGCTTGTTTTGTTTTTGTGTTGGGGGTTGAACCCAGGGCTCATGCATAGTAAATGTGTGTTCTAACATTGAGCTATACCCTCAGTCTCTGTTAGCTTTATTTATTTATTTATCTATCTATTTATGTATTTATTTAGAGATGGAGTCTCACTTATTTCCCAGGCTGGTCTTGAACTCCTGGGCTGAGGTGACTATCCTGCCTCAACCTTGGCACCTGCCACCTTACCTGGCTTATTTACTTATTTTTAATAAAATAAAATCTTTAAGGCTCCCAAGAAATCCTATTTCCCTGATTTATTCTCTCTCCTAGAAGATTATTTCATACCTGTTCTTCTCTTATCAAATTCCTGAACCTAGGGCTTCACACATGGTAAGCACACACTCTACTAAATGAACTATGAACTATACTCTCAGAATTCCTTCTTCCCCCTGCCCATTCTACAAAATTTGGAATTACAGATGTGTGCCACCGTGCCTGGCTCAAAGTAATTTTGAGACATTGAAATTTCAAGATATTCAAGGCCCTAGATTCAATGCCCACTACCCTACCAAAAAAATTTCAAGATATTAAAGGTTTTAGCCATGGACAGTGGCGTATACCTGTAATCCCAGCATCTCTGGAGGCTGGGAGAAGGATCACAAGTTCAAAGCCAGCCTCAGCAATTTAGCCAGACCCTCAGCAACTTAGTGAGATCCTGTCTCAAAATAAAAAATAAAAAGGATTGGGGATGTAGCCCAATGGAAAGCATCCTTGGGCTCAATCCCTAATACTCCTTCCTCCAAATGTCTTAATAATGATGAAATGTAATAGATTTTTTTTATATTTAACTCTTCTTGAGTTTATTTCAGTGTCTTTGAAATGAGGTATAGGCAGTTAATTTTTATTTAATTTTCAGACAATTAGCTAGTTGTCTGTAATTTTGTTTTGATGCTGAGGATTGAACCCAGGGACTTGTGCTAAACATGTATTCTACCACCACATCCCAGCATCTAAATATAATTTTTTTTTTCTGGTATGGGGGATTGAACCCAGAGGCTCTGGTCACTGAGCTATCTCCCCATCTCTTTTTATTCTTTTAGATAAGGTCTCATTAAATTGCCCAGGCTGCCTTCAAATTTATGACATTCCTGCCTCAGCCTCCCAAGTACCTGGGATTTTAGGCAGGCTACCACTCATGCCTAGCCCCTAAATATAATTTTTTAGTTAGTCACTTTTTCCTCTTCATTGGGTTGCATTGTCATTTTTATCATTGAATTCTGGTGTGATCTGATACTTAAATAGAACAATGGAATAATATAGAAAATCCAGAAAGGCTCAGATACATGTGGTAATTTACTATATGGCAAAAGATATTTTCTTACATTAGGAAAAGATAAATTAGTCAAATGATATTAACATAACTAGGTAGTTATTTCAAAAACAAAGAGTTGGATCAAGATTTTATATATTATAGCAAGATAAATTCCAAATGAATCAAACATTTAAATATGAAAATTAAAATCATAAAAGTTTATAGAAGAACATGGGGTATTTATTCTTTAAAATCAGTAAACTTTATTGTAAAATTTAATTTAATATGTGAGACAGGTTATTGCTATGTTGCCCAGGCTGACCTCAAACTCTTGGTCTTAAGGGACTCCCCTTGCCTCAGTGTTCCAAATAGCTAGAATTACAGGTATGTGCCACCACCCCTGGCTAGAATTTATTTTTTTATTTTATTTCTTCATTTTATTTAGTTCTTTGGTATCATTCATCAGAATTTGTAGTGTTCCTCATATAGATCTTTGACATATTTTGTTAGATTTATACCTGATTCATTTTGGGGAATGCTATTTAAATGGTGATGTGTTTTTAATTTCAAATTGTACTTGTTGCCAAGTCCAGTGGTGCATGCCTATAATCCTAGTAATTTGGGAGCCTAAGGCATGAGGATCTCAAGTTCAAAGCCAGCCTCAGCAAATTAGTGAAGCCTAAACCAACTTAACCAGACCTTGTCTCAAAATAAAAAGGACTGGGAATGTGATTCTGTGGTTAAGCATCCAGGATTCGATCTCTGGTACCAAAAAAAAAAAAAAATCATAAAACTTGTCTGAAATCCACCCAACTGGTTAGCGAATGCATTCATTGGAAAGTAAGGGTTTATCTGTATCTGGCTGATCAAATAAATAAAAATAGGAGTTAATTTTCTTGTAATGCAAAAACAAAAATCGCAGAGATAAAGAATTCCTGGGCATTGCTTCAGCTCCACCATGATGTCAGGGTTGGCCTCTCTGCAGTTCTTAGACTTTCCTTCACATTGGCAGCCTTATAGTGACCAGATGACTACTTCAGTTCCAAGGCAGAAAGAATAGGAAAGAGAATCCATAGTTATATCTTTCCCTTTTGTCAGGAAGGGCAAAATCTTTCCAAGAGTACCAATAGGTTTCAGATTATATTGCAAAAGTCAGAACTGTGTTCATATGGCTACTTGTAGTTGCAAGGAAGTGGGGTAGGTAACTCAGCTGGGTCTGGTTACTACAATGAACAAAATGGAGAGTATCCTTATTGCCAGTATCCAGGACATTGACAGCATCTACTACAGACTTAAAAGATCAAAATAAACATGTTATAATTCAGTATGTTAAATATGCCAGTTTTCCACAGATTAATTCTAAAGTCAATATATTCCCTACAGAAATCTTAGAGGAATTTGCATGTAACTTAACTGATTGATTTTAAAATTCATATGGGAAAATATCTGTGCTAGAATACCCAATGTGACTTTTTTTTCCTTTGGCAGTATTGAGGATCAAACCCAGAACCTTGTATGTACTAGGCAAGCATTCTACCGCTGAACTACATGCTTTTGTTTAAAAAAATTTTTTTAGTTTTCAATTTTTAATTTTAAAACTAAAAAAATTTTTAGTTTTAGATGGACGCAATACTTTTATTTATTTTTATGTGGTGGTGAGTGCCCCACACGTGCTAGGCATGCTCTCTACCACTGAGCTATATAACCCTAGCCCTGAACTGCATGATTTTAAGAATGTTTAAAAACAGAACCAGCTATAGTGGCACATTCCTGTAATCTCAGTTACTTGGGAGACTGAGGCAGGAGGATTGCAAGTTTATGACTAGCCTGGGCAATTTAGGGAGACCCTGTCTCAGAATAAAACTGGCTAGGGATGTAGCTCAGTGGTAGAGTGCTTTCCTAGGATGTATAGTGCCCTGGGGTTTAATCCCCAATACTGCAAAAACAAACAAACAAATAAAATCTTAAAACAGTATGGTATAGCAGAGGAATGGGTAAATTAGTGGATTGGTATTTAAGAGATTTTTTTTTTTAAGTTTCTCATTTGATTTAATGAACTATAGAAACCTAATTTAAAAGTTTAATTAAAGTAATTAATTATATGTTCTTATATACCCACACTATGAAAAGCTCTCAAGAACCTTACTCAAGTGAGGAGTGGTGGCAAGTAACTATAGACCCAGCTACTTACGAGGCTGTCAGGAGAAGTGCTTGAGAACAGTCTGGACAATAGAGTGAGACCTTGTCTCAAAACAAAACAAAAACAACAACAACAAACCTTGCCTGCAGGAGGCTGAGGCACAGGATTGCAAGTTGGAAGCCAGCCTCAGCAACTTAGTGAGGCCCTAAGCTAAGACTCTGTCTCAAAACTTTAAAAAGGCTGAGGATATAACTCAATGTTTAAGTGCCCTGAGGTTCAGTCTCCAGTACCCTCCCCCTAAAGAAAAGAACCGAAAACCTCAAAAACAAACAAAAATGAAAACAAACAACTTGCCTAATTTCTTTCTTTTTTTTTTTTTAAATATTTATTTTTTAGTTGTAGGTGGACACAATATCTTCATTTTATTTTTATGTGGTGCTGAGGATCGAACCCAGTGCCTCCCGCGTGCTAGGCGAGCACGCTACCACTGCGCCATAACCCCAGCCCCAACTTGCCTAATTTCTACCACCACTTTCCACAAATAGCTAGTGCTCTTACTTTCTTATGTATCCTCCTAGTTTCTTTATGAATATACAAATACAATTCCTTTTTTTCCTCTTTTAAAAACATAATGAAACAGGGGATGGGAATAGGAAAGACAGAATGAATCAGACATAACTTTCCTGTGGTCATATATGAGTACACTATCAGCAAAACTCCACATTATGTGCAACCACAAGAGTAGTGTCCTAATTAGAATAAGTTATACTCCATGTATGTATAATATGTCAAAATGCACTCTACTGTCATATATATCTAAAAAGAACAAATAAAATAAAAAAACCATAATGAAGCATATCATACATGGCACTCTGAACTTTGCTTTCTCTCTCTCTCTCTCTCTCTCTCTTTTTCCTTGAAGAGGAGGGGATAGTACCTAGGGCCTTTCTAGGCTAGATAAATGTTCTACTATTGAATTACACCCCCATCCCCAAACCTGGCCTTCTCAACTTTTTATCTGGGAGGTCTTTCTTTTCTTTCTTTCTTTTTTTTTTTTTTGGTAGTGGGGATTGAACCCAGGGGGTCTCAACCACTGAGCCACATCCCCAGCCATTTTTTTTTAATATTTATTTTTTAGTTGTAGGTGGACAGAATATATTTTTTTAAATATTTATTTTTTTAGTTGTAGGTGGACACAATAGCTTTATTTTATTTTTATGTGGTGCTGAGGATCGAACCCAGTGCTTCAAGCGTGCTAGGCGAGCACGCTACCACTGCGCCATAACCCCAGCCCATGGACAGAATATTTTTATTTTTATTTTTATGTGGTGCTGAGGATCGAACCCAGTGCCTCAGGCATGCTAGGCGAGCACGCTACCACTGTGCCATAACCCCAGCCCCCCAGCCTTTTTTTAATATTTTCTTTAGAGACAAGGTCTTGATAAGTTGCTGAGGCTGGCTTTGAACTCGTGATCCTCCTGCCTCTGGAGCCGCTGGGATTATAGGCATGCACCATTACACTTGGATGGGAGGTCTTTCCATACAGTATTTAAGAACTTTAGTATTTAAGAAGTACTTTATATATTTGCAAAGTGTCACATTGTATTGATGTTTTTAATAATATATTTAAGTAGTTCACTATGAATGTTTGGGCTATTTCCAAACATGTCCTTAGAAACAATAAATAGGGCTGGGTTTGTAACTCAGTGGTATAGTGCTTATCATGTACAAGGCCTGTCTTTAGGAAAACCCACTTTACCAGAGTCTAAGTTACTGTTTCTTTCATTCTTTTTTCCTTTTTAGTACTGGGATTGAACCAGGGGACACTCTACCACTGAGCTACATCCCCAGCCCTTTTTATGTCATTTTAAAATTTTGAGACAGAGTCTTACAAAATTGCCCAGGCTGGCTTCAGATTTGTGACCTTCCTGCCTCAGGCTCCAGAATAGCTGAGATTATAGGCATGTGCCACAGTGCCTGGCCTTACTGAGGTTTTGTAAGAGCCTTTCGTATCCATGGGGGATTGATTCCAGGATCACCAAGGACACCAAAATCAGAGAATGTTTAAGTTCCTTGTATAATTATAATGGTATAATATTTGCACATAAAACCTGTGTGTTCTCCTATACTTTAAATCATCTCTAGATTACTTATAGTAGCTGATACAGTGTAAATACTATGTAAATACTTGTTTTATAGCATTGTTTGGGGAATAATGACAAGAAAAAAGTTTATATTTTTGGTACCAGGGATTGAACTCAGGGGTACTCAACCACTGAGCCACATCCCCAGCCCTATTTTGTGTTTTTATTTAGAGATAGGGTCTCACTGAGTTGCTTAGCGCCTCACCGTTGCTGAGGCTGACTTTAAACTCGAGATTCTCCTGTCTCAGCCTCCCAAAGTACTGGGATTACAGGTGTGCGCCACCACACCTGGCTTCAGATATTTTTGATCCATGATTGGTTGAATTCATGGATGCAGAACCCAGGGATAATTTTTCATGCACAGCTGGATTCAGTTTGTGCACATGAATCTATTATATATATATGATATTATCACATATTTAGCTAATATATGTATAAAATTACATTTTAACATATGTAGATATTTATATGTTGTATATAAATCTACACATATATATGTAGAGATATATATATTTTTTTGGTACTGGTAATTGAACCAAGGGGGCCAGTCTATCACAGAGCTATATTCCCAACCTTTTTTTGGAGGAGGATACTGGGAATTGAACTTAGGGGTACTCAACCATTGAGCTACATCCCAGCCCTATTTTGTATTTTATTTAGAGAGGGGTTCTCACTGAGTTGCTTAGTGCTTTGCCATTGCTGAGGCTTTGAACTCTCAATCTTCCTGCCTTACCCTCCAAGCTGCTGGGATTACAGTTATGTGCCCCCATGACGAGCCATTCCCAGCCTTTTTTATTTTTTATTTGGAGATGAGAGTCTCACTAAGTTGCCTAGGCTGGCCTTAATCTCTTGATCTTCCTGCCTCAGCTGCCGCTAACCCCAGTATCTGGGATTATAAGTGTACACTACAGTTCCTAGCTTCCTTTAACTTAATATTTTCTTCTTTTTTTTTAACCATGAAACTGAGATTGGGATAATTTCAATGTTTTTAAGAAAACTGGAACATTTTGGGTGTTAGTGAAATCTAAGGAAAAATGAGGTATGTATAAGTGGAAGTGACTCAGTTTATGTGTACATTTGTAAGAAAGAAATAGGTAAAACCGAATGTCATAATTGGCCCAGCCTCTCACCCTCTGGTAGGTGGAAAACTGATCCAGCTCCAGTGTAGCAGTGTTTATTGTTTGGAATTAATATATGTAGATATTTATATGTTTATTGTTTGGAATTAAGCAAGCATCCATTGGGGTACAGTAGAAGGTTATTGCTTTCTTTTATACTAGTCCTTGTCTTCTTTGGGAGTGTAATAGTTTTGTTCCTTATAAACTTGGAAGGCAATGATTGTTGTAGTGTTTTTTTTTTTAAACAGTACTGGGGATTGAACCCTGGGATGCTCTATCTATCACTGGGTGACATCTCAGTATTTGAATTTTTTTATTTTGAGACAGGGTCTTGCTAAGTTGCTCAGGCTGGACTTAAAGTTGTGATCCTCCTGCTTCAGCCTTCTGAGTCATTGGTATTACAGGTATATCCATTATAGGCATGTGCCACTGTGTCTAGCTGTTCTAGTCTTTTGAAATAACTCAAGTACCCTTTATTATCCTATGAGATAACTCTTTTAGTATCTATTATGAAAATGTAAAACCTGGAATCCCATTCCAGAATAAAGTACCCATGTAAATTCTTAAAAACAATAGCTTTACTGTGAAATAATTCACATTCTATAAAAGTCTCATTTAAAACAAACAATTCCATGATCTTTAATATATTCACAAGGTTGTGCATCCATCACCACTATCTAATTTTAGAATGTTTTTATCATTCTAAAAAGAAAACCTATTCTTAGTAGTCATTCTGCATTCCGTTCTTCTCCCAGCTCCTGGCAATCTCTAATCTCCTTCCTGTCCTTATAGATTTACTTCCTTTGGACATTTCATGTAAATGGAATCACATAATAATTTTTTTTTTTTTTTTGCTACCGGGGACTGAACTCAGGGCACTCGACCACTGAGCCACATCCCCAGCCCTATTTTGTGTTTTATGTAGAGACAGGGTCTCACTGAGTTGCTTAGCACCTCGCTGTTGCTGAAGCTGGCTTTGAACTTGTGATTCTCCTGTCTCAGCCTTCCAAAGTACTGGGAATATGGGCGTGCGCCACTGCACCTGGCTCTCATAATAAATTAATCAATTTTGTGGCTATTTTTTCCCCCAATACTGAGGAATGAACTCAGGTTGCTTTACTTCTGAGCTACATCCCCAACCATTTTTATTTTTTAGATGTAAATTAGGTTAAAGTTACTTTGGCCATATTGTATTGGTTAGAAGCAAGTCATAGATTCTGTTTATGAAAGGGATCACAATAGCTTGAACCCTAGGAGGCAGGGATTATGAGGGCCACCTAAAGTTGGTTGCCATACAGAGTACAGCAGGAATACAAGAAGGCTATAAACTAATTTGGGGAAGGAGAATGGTCTTCCTGAGAAAGTGAGATTTAAACTGAAACCTAAAGGGTAAGTAGCCAAAGCCAGGTGTGGCAGTGCACGCGTGAAATCCCAGCACTTAGGGAGGCTGAGACAGGAGAATTGCGAGTTCAAAGCCAGCCTCAGCAACAGCAAGGCACTAAGCAACTTGGTGAGACCCTGTCTCTGCATAAAACACAAAATAGGGCTGGGGATGTGGCTCCATGGTTGAGTATCCCTGAGTTCAATCCCTGGTATCAAAAAAAAAAAGGATAGTAGGCAGATAAGAAGTAGATTGGAGATAAAAATTCCAGGCAGAAGGCATAGTCCATTCATAGGCCTAGATTGGTAAAGTCTTGGGTGCAATTGAAGAGCTGAAAGAAGTCCAAAATAGCTAGAGCATTAAATGGTCTAGGGAAATTGGTAAGAGGTGAAATGATATTACAGAGGTAAGCAAAAGTTTATTGTTGAGAACCTCATAAACCACAGAAGTGCTCAGTGATAAGTATTTTGGACTTTATCTTATAGGATTTGATTTTAAGCAGGTTGTTTGTGTTCTGATAGGTTTTATAAAAGGATTGCTCTGACTGTAAGACATCAGATGAATTGCAGAGGATAAGAATAGATTTAGTTTGCAGTGGTCTGGGTGAAAAATGTGATGTAATTTATATATATTAAAAGTGAGGAGGGTGGAGAGGCAATGAAGATGAAGAAGACTGAAATGATTTAAACTATTGCTAGGCATGGTGGAATACACCTATAAACTCAACTAGTTGGCTGAAACAGGAGGATTGCAAATTTGAGGCCAGCATGAGTAATTTAGCAAGACCCTGTCTCAAAGTACAGAAGAGGGCTGGATGTGTAGCTTAGTAGTAGAGCACTTGCCTAGCATGTGTAAGAACCGGCTTCTATCCCCAGTACCCATCCCCTACATACACACACACAATAAAATATAAGCCTGGCATGGTAGTACACACCTGTAATCTCAGCAATTTGAGATGCTGAGACAGGAGTATTGCAAGTTTGAGGCTAGCTCAGCAACTCAGCAAGACCCTTCAGCAACTTAGCAAGACTTTGACTCAAAATAAAAAATAAAAAGGGCTGGGAATGTATTTGAGTGGTAAAGTGCTCCTGGGTTCAATCACCAATACTAACAAAATAAAACAAAACAAAAAACACCACACAGAAAACAACAAAAACTTTTTAAAAAAATATTTATTTTTTTTAGTTGTAGGTGAACAGAGTATCTTTATTTTATTTTTATGTGGTGCTGAGGATCGAACCCAGTGCCTCACACGTGCTAGGTAAGCACGCTACCACTGCACCATAACCCCAGCCCCACAAAAACTTTTTGTAGCAGATTCTGATACATAGAGAGCACTCACTAAATATTTGTTGCATGAGGGAAAAATTGTACATGCAGTTTACCTATAAATGTGTGTGTGTGTGTGTGTTTGTGTGTTTGTGTGTGTAGTACAGGAATACATTGTGAGGGTAGCAGAGAGACTCTGGAATTACACTGTCGTGGTTTAAATCTTGGCTACCATTTATACACCTTCTAACTATGAAAAAAAAGTTACTTGACTCTTTGTTTTCATTTCTTTGTTGCAAAATTCTATAAAATAAGCATTAATAGAGATATGATGAAGTAATATATGTAAAGCACTTAGAATAATGTCCATATGTAATATTGCCGTATTTAGGGGCTAATTGTTTTTTCTATTATGGAGGCAGCTAAGAGCTACTGAGTTCTTTGATTGGGCTAAATATTCTGTTAAGAATGTGTATGTGGGGCTGGGGCTGTAGCTCAGTGGTAGAGCGCTTGCCTAGCATGCATGAGGCACTGGGTTCGATCCTCAGCACCACATACAAATAATAAATGAATAAAATAAAGA